>REGM01000316.1:62633-91964 GCA_004194415.1 Aurelia aurita
GATGACAACTTGGTAACCATGGAGAAAGTGCTAAATATAGAATGTCAAAATTGTTCTCGTTTCATTGCTTAATTATACAAAGTTAAACTTACCAAACCCCAGCAGCCTTCTACATATATCGAACATAGCGGAAACAAAAATATACTAGGGGGGGGCGGAATCTGCCCCCCCCCCAGGTCAGATAGGGTTAAAGGAAACTTCAAATTTTTACAGCAAAACTACGTGGAAAACTGGCATCTCATTGAAAGTAGATCCACATGCAGAAGCGTTCTAGCTGTGGAAACTATGTTGAAATACGTCATCTCGAAGTGTATAAATTATTTCTAAACTCCCAATATAGAGTAGGTCTACACCATAGTCAATAGAAACGACATGCATGACTATATTTGGTTATGCCGGCCAGATTTTGACAGTACCAGAAAGCAAAATGTTCGCGTTCGGATTCTGTTTCACCAGAAATTGAACTTCACTGACGATAACGTAGACCTGACATTTGGCTTAAAAAGCAATTCAGGTCCACTGCTTGGTCCTATTTGTCTGTCTTGAATCTCGGTCGATTCCCTGTAATCAGTTACACGCGGACAAAATTTGCAATTATGGTTTTTGCAAGCAGTGAAATATTGCACATCATCAAAGTTTTGCTAAAGATAGAGAACGGTGAACCACTGAGGTATGAACGAGAGAAATACTCAAAAAATCAAAGAAGCTAACGGAGAAGATATCAACATCAAAAACCAAATACAGAACAATTAAAATGAGAATTTTCAAAGCGCAACAAAAACTTTAAAAACTCAGTGAAACGAACGAAACACAGTCTAGTATTTCTCGCTCAGGGAGGAAGTACATTGTCACTTTTTCAACAGAAATTCCCTGCCAATGGGTCTGCTTTCTAATAAACTCAACACACGTGCTCATTTATAGATTCAATAGCTAAGACATGGGAAAAAATTTCACAATTTTGTTACAAATGGCATTTCTATGGCTTTTTATGGGTCGTTATTGAAAAACTGGGCAGCACGTCTAGTCAACCTCTAATTGAAAGTACCCCTCCTCCGAGTTTGAAAGAAATAAAAATAATTAAGAAAATAAAAACCATCAATCTTTTTGTGACAAGTGTCTAGCAGCAACTGTCTTTGACGGCTTTCTTTTCATGGGGGAATCTGCATCAACTCTCGATTTTTTTAACGGCTGGCGAGATGCAATTCGCAAACTTTCCGCGTGTCTTTCGTCAAGTTCTTCAATTAACGCGGTCAGCTCATGACTTCGCCATCCTGGCCTCTTCACTGTGAGTGCGTCACCCATGTCCTCTTCATCAGACATAGCTTCCTGCGTGACGTCCTTCCAGGCATGCCTTTCCTCTAGCAGAACATGTTTGTTGCGGTTTTCCCAGAGCTACAAAAAATTGTATTGGCTCTAAATCGTCAAACAATGGTAGGGTAGTAATTAGTTTAGCAAATTCAACCCACATCTATACCTAACTGAAATGCCTCAACGAAACTGATGGTCTGCCTTTGCCCACGCGGAAGCGCAATAGAGTCTGCCACGCAGGATGGTAAAGCTTGATTTTAAATTGAATTTCAAGATGAGTCAGCAGAATTTTTGACCACCACCTTAGTTGTGACGAAGAACATTCAGAGCTTTGTTCTTCCGTTTTCATGATAATCGATATCACACTGATCAACAGACAAACGTTTGTTCGGGTGTTCACTCATTTTTGAAAATATTAATCATGTATTTGCAGCCAATTTTGATGTTTTATGTTTTGAGGGGACTGAAGGAATCAAAGGGATTGTGCAATGTTAAATAGACTTCTCTATACAAAGAAACAAAGGAAAAACTCAGGCACAACATTGTTTCTTTGGTCATCCATCGTTCACAACACATGTGGGACATCAATTTGAGAAAGCTATTTTCAGATTTTTTCTGCTCTTCGCAAATGCAAGCTTTTAACCTTGCACAAACCCTTTAATTATTTTGTAAACAACATGTAGTTGGGATTCATTTACCAAAGTTCCGTACATGCAGGTTTCCAGGAGATAGCCCTTGTATGCTGTCGGCCTAGGCAGGCATTCGCAAAGGCAGGAACGAAAAGTCAGTTATTTGCTTTGGATTTAAAACATGGCCAAAAGGCTCTAATATTTGTTTGTCGCTACAGATTGGCCTTACACGTATGTTTGCTTAGGCCAATATTTTAGATATTTGCTGAAAATAAGAAAGGAGCTTGGTGTCGCTGAATGTGCTATAATTATTCAAATTTGGACATCCCATTTTTATGGTCTTCCTAGATTCTCAATACAACTATTCAGTGACTGCATGCCTATTTTCGTTCTGAATTTTCTGTTCTGTTACATTTTCTGATCCTTGCTATCATCGAAGCGTGGGCATTAGTTAGCAATATCTACTTATACTTCTAGTACTTATCTTATCTCCAAACGAACTGAATAATCCCCATCCGTCCCCACAAAGCAAAATATCGAAAATTTTCAAATTTCACTGAAAGTTCATGGACAAGGTAATTTTTGGGCGTAGAATTCGAAAATTGAGTTCATTTTTGAAAATTTTTAGTTTCAGGGGGTCAAAAATTTTCATCCAATCCTAAATTGAATCCTCAGATCATCTTAGCCAGGGTTAGCCCAAAGTTAGCCTAGCATTCAAAGTGAAACCAACTGTAGTATTCATCAGTAAAAATCGTTTATATGTATTTTTTCGTAACTGTATATTTAATTTTAGTTTAGTTAGATGTTCTTTTAATGACCGCGGAGTAGTCATGGTCTCCTGCTCTCCCTGGTATCGCCCTTGTAGTGTAGTAAAGTAGTTTGTAAGTAGTGTAGTAAGTAGTTTGTTTTGTAAAATTTTAGATTGAATATATAAAAAAAAAANAGACGAGATCTTCTCGCTGGCATTTCAGTAGTATTACGGCCATTTGTTCAAATCAACAGCCTTTCAAACAACATCCTGATACAACTTTTATTGTATGGCGATAAAGACCTTTCTAGTGACATTAATAAACATGTTCTCGAACTGACTCTAAATTTCATTCACAAAACTGGTCGGTTTGACTAAGATAATTCTAAACTTTTGTTTCACACCACATCGTTGCTAAGTCCCTTACTCTTTTTCATTTGCTAGTACGTTTGTTTCACATTGGATGTAAGGCACATAGGGCACAAAATTTTCATCCAATCCTAAATTGAATCCTCAGATCATCTTAGCCAGGGTTAGCCCAAAGTTAGCCTAGCATTCAAAGTGAAACCAACTGTAGTATTCATCAGTAAAAATCGTTTATATGTATTTTTTCGTAACTGTATATTTAATTTTAGTTTAGTTAGATGTTCTTTTAATGACCGCGGAGTAGTCATGGTCTCCTGCTCTCCCTGGTATCGCCCTTGTAGTGTAGTAAAGTAGTTTGTAAGTAGTGTAGTAAGTAGTTTGTTTTGTAAAATTTTAGATTGAATATAAAAAAAAAAAAGGGGGGGAATAGGTAAAAATATGAAATAGACAAGAATTAATCCAAATTTACCACAAAGTACTTATTTGGGGTTAAGAATTCGAAAATTGAGTCCTTTTTTCAAAATATTTAGTTCCAGGGGGTCGTAAAGGGGGTAACCGGTAAAAATATGAAGTACGCAAGAATTAATTCAAATTTACCAGAAAGTACCATTTTGGACCGTAAAATTCGAAAATCGGGTTCTTTCATAAAAATGTTGGGTATAAGGGGGGGTCAAATGGGGGTAATGTACAAACATATAACCATTGGCAGAGGTTGCAAGAAAGTAGACTTTGGGGCTGCAGAATTCTAAAATGAAGCTCTTTATGGGAATTTGGCATTTAAATGGGGCTAAAAGGAGGGAATATGCAAAAATATAAACTCAGGTCGAATTAGTCCAAATTTACAATTCAAATTTTTACTGTACGAACAGGCGATTAGCAAAAAAGGCTTCATTTTTTCCTCTCTAATTTCATGTTGATGAATTCAATGGATTTTGCCATGTTGGTTATAAGGAATAACTAAATGAAAAACTATCTTACTAACACATATGTCCTGGTACATCAGTCGAATCTTAAAATCTGAGCTATAAGCATTTCATTATAACGCTACATTCAGCCCACAGAACAGAGATAACAGCAAGGCTGAAATTACATGATTTTACAAAACAATTTTGACGTAATCTTTTTACAAATTCTGTAACGGTACAGCCAATGATCTGCAAGATTGGCAAGAAATACGTAAGCTCTCTTCGTCTATGAGGGTAGGTTTCAATGATAAAAGTTAGCCCATTTGTCTCATTATAGCCTGACAGACACAGCTACTTTTTACTCACCCAGCATACTATTGCATCTTGATACTTTCACAATTGAAAATACACAATGGGCAGATAAAACAAATGACCCCTTCTTACCCCCGGGTGAGTAAAACATAGCTGTGTCTGTCAGGCTATAATGAGACAAATGAGCTAACTTTTATCATTGAAACCTACCCTCATAGACGAAGAGATCTTACGTATTTCTTGCCAATCTTGCAGATCATTGGCTGTAGCGTTACAGAATTTGTAAAAAGATTACGTCAAAATTGCTCCAAATGGCGAAAAGTTAGGTAGATCACTGGCCAATGGCTGTGCAACAGTCAAACAAAATCAGTTCAAAATCATAGCTTGAAGACCAAGATTTCTTTTTCCTTTCTAGCCGGCAGTCCCTTGAAAATAAATCCTCTGTTAAATTTGTTGATTTCCCATCATAGAGGATTTGCTGAACTTTAACTTCATTTCGCCCTTGGTACGGAGTTGCAATTTTTCATGGACCATTTTAATTTCTAGCTTCACTATGTCGGCCTTATGTGCGTTTATTTTGGTGGCTGCCTAAGCAAAGAGGAGATACGGTAACATGATGCCCATTGCGACGAGCGTGCAGCACGAGGAAGGAGGAACGCCTCTGCCAAAAAACGTGCGCATATCAACATTTTCTGAGCGAATCAAAATTTACTGAGCGAATTAAATTTTTTTGAGCAGATTGACAACCCGTAGACAACGACCATTTTACTACAACGAGAAATAGAACTGGAAGCAAACACAGAAAAGTAAATGACGGAGAAAGATGAGATGTTAGAAGAAGAAGAAGACTGGGGCTTTTGGACGAATCTTAGGTAGGTCGACTGATGATGGGTCTAGTATTTTGGTGGAAGAGTCAACTAAATGGGCCTAGTATTTTGGTGGANGAGCGTGCAGCACGAGGAAGGAGGAACGCCTCTGCCAAAAAACGTGCGCATATCAACATTTTCTGAGCGAATCAAAATTTACTGAGCGAATTAAATTTTTTTGAGCAGATTGACAACCCGTAGACAACACCATTTTACTACAACGAGAAATAGAACTGGAAGCAAACACAGAAAAGTAAATGACGGAGAAAGATGAGATGTTAGAAGAAGAAGAAGACTGGGGCTTTTGGACGAATCTTAGGTAGGTCGACTGATGATGGGTCTAGTATTTTGGTGGAAGAGTCAACTAAATGGGCCTAGTATTTTGGTGGAAGGAGTGAGAAGACAGGAGGAACATCATAACAGAGAGAACAACGATAAGAAAGAGAACAAAGGTTGTATATAACATTATTTGAATTATTTCTTCAATCATACGCTGTAACCTGTGCTCTGTCCGCCATTTTGTGTCGTGAAAAAACAACTGCAACAACATCACTCGATTATTTGGCAGAGGCTCCTTTTCCTCCCTTTCCTCGCGCTGCGCGCTCGTTGCGCCTCCGGCGCAGATCATATCTTCCGTCCTCCGGTAATACAGCCTCTGCGAAGGAGATTGTCACGTGGTAATCATTCCAGCAGTTTTTCCTAGTTTCAACTGCACATAGAACAAAAGGGTCACCAGATTTGGAGCACTTTCCGCACTTGAATGAGATATTGTGCTTACAAACACGGCACTTCAATCTGCATCTCTTGCCTGATGAATCACTTGGATCAATCCTTTCAGCATTGTGATGACCCTTCCTTGGTGATGTCAGAGTTTGATCCAATTTCCGTTTTGCTGTACTTGGTCGGAACCCTGGGTATTGAAGTACCTCCATTCTGCCATTTGTCATCTTGTACATAGCATACCACACTCGTATTACCTCAAATCTGAAAGAACTTCATGGGAGATTGCATCCTTTGACAAGCCATCTGTCAGGTTTGGTAAATTTCGCCACAGTGTATGCCCATTTACCAGGACATACATCTCGCTGAGGCAATCAAAGACACGATTCTGCTTGTGAATACTTAGACACTCGGTGCTGTAGTAGGACAGCTGTTGATTGGACCTGTCCACCCATCCATAGATTTCCTTGTACAGCTTGGCTACTTCAGGAACGTGAATAATAGCTTGGTCCACACCCTGGTCGACTTCAATTGTGTCCCAAAATTCTCTCCCCGACCGTATGTCATTGTCTAAGAAGACAACTACGTTATTATCGTTCCAATACGTAACTGTTAAAAATTCCGAGTGAAGTGTTAGTGAAAATCCTCTTGCGAATCATTTTGCTGACCTGAGATTCTCCTTGTGATTCTTTGGTAAATGAGCTGTGTTTCCTCGAAGTGTTGCAACGATCCTTGTTCTCCATTGTTCTTTTGCATAATTTACCAACTTGACTGTTGGGAAGCCACTATCCATTACAACTTGCCTTCCACTCTCTTTGAGGCCATCCAATAACTGATCAACGACATCATAATTCTTACCATGATCAACATTTCTATACGTTTTCTTTCCAACTTTGACAACATGATTTCCAACATAGTTTCCACCAGAGTACCCCTGTCACTGACCTTACAAACTGTCCACCCTATTCTAATTGGTTTGTCCGGATTACGGGTCTTATAGGGGTTACGTTTGCTTTTACTCCTGATTCTTCCTTCATATATGCATAATTTCCAGCCCATTGACCAAAAACTCAGTGACTTTTCTCTGAGATACTCCATTCCAGCGTTTATATTCTGCAGTGGATGGTAATTGGGAGAACTCTTTGGCGACAAGACTGATTGCTTTACCATGCGAAAGTGTTTCAGGAGAAGCGAAAATACATTCAGTGGCATCACTTTCTTGATCTCGGTTTGGCATCGCAACGGGTCTTCACGCCATGGCCATTTCAGAAGTCTTAGGTGCCACTTGATAGCAATGAAACCTCTGAGAAAACATACTCCATTGTCCTCATTGGGGATTTAACCGATTTTTGGAATGAAATTTGGATCTGAAGATCCATGCTCGTTTGTGGCATCAATGCACAAGTGAATAAATGCATCATCCATGATTTTCTCGATTATCATATGCGGTTTTGTTCCATCTTCGATCTCACAACTTGGCCTGCCATATTCTGGAATATTTTCGTCTGGCAGTAAAGACTCCTGTCTGCCATCTTCCTTAGTTTTTGACCAATGACAACAGCCATTCGCATCATCGTCACTATCTACTCCATCTGGGTTATATGATTCGTCACTTGTTCATGATAATAATCGTCAGAAAGTTCATCATCAGAATCATCTTCAGTCTCACTTACACCTTCATCAGCAGAACTATAATCATCTAAGGAACCATCATCATCAGACGAATAGTTTTCGTCTTCCATCATCACAGATTCTGCTTATAAATCCGGTATTACTAAACGGCGGAATCACCCAGAGCCACCCAGAGCCACCCAAAACACGCCTGAGCCAGCCAGAATCACCCAGAGCCACCCAGAGCCATCCACAGCAAGCAGAGTCAGCCAGAGCCACCTTGCACAGTATTTTCAAACAGAGCATGGCGTGGTACTTGTAATGGCGGCAATGGCACAGCCCAACAATCTTTTTGATTTGTTGAACAAAGATCAGGTATTAATTGATATTATTCTTCTTGTTAAAGGATGGTGCTTCTTACTGAAATATGATTTAAGTAAAGATATTTAATTTCTTCCATGTACGCTGCCTAAGGCCTGTGTAGCGCCTTTTAGTTAGGCCCACAACAGGAAGTCTTCTACCTCGAGGCCTTTTCTCTTTTCCATTTCAAAGCCAAATTGCAATAATTTTTATTAACATAATAATGATTTAAGTAAAGATATCGATATTTAATTCTTCCATGTACGCTGACTATTACTATTAGGCCTGTGTAGCGCCTTGGCCCACAATAATAGGAAGTCTCCTACCTCGAGGCCTTTTCTCTTTTCCATTTTCAAAGCTAAATTGCAATAACAGGTTTGGTTTTATTTTGTTACAGCGGCAAAAAGACTTTATTTGTAACAATTTATGAAAATTTACAGTCTCAATGTAACCCCCCTCACATAGTCACCTCCACTCCACTCACTGCAGAAAGCACATATTTTTACTTGTATAGGCCAAAATGCAAGGATCAACAGCCTGGTGTCTGGAATTTAATCAAAATTAAAAAAAAAAATTTAATATAATCAAAATTGAATTTAATCAAAATCAAAAATACAATTGAAAATAGAACCTGCTGAGATCAAAACAAAGGGCCAATTGAGGCAAACATATAGGCATGAACATAATCACAAAATTAGTTGGAAGCAGTGATCATATATCTCATACTAGGACGTACCTAGGGTGAAGTCACTCCAGATTTGTAACAGGCTCTAGGGCTAGGCCTATCACAGAAAAAATTGATACAGTAGTAATGCTAAGTTTCTAGTCGAGTAGACCCCCCTCATCCTTTTGTGTATTGCCCTTGAAAAATGCAGGTCTTTCATGTAAATTTTTACAATGACTTAATTAAATGAATCAATTTTATTTGTTAGACTTCATTTTCTACAAGGTTACAGTACAAGAAATAATTGGAATGTAACATAATTCTTATCAGTGACCAAGGAACAAAGTGCAGTACTGTAGCATATGAATTAATTATTTTCCCTATATTTAGTTTTCTAGGCTACCATATGGGCCGTTGTCAAGATTCATCACAAATGAGATTGATGCCATCCTTGATGTTAAACACATGGCAAATTTCTTCGTTGTGAACAATTTAGAAGACAGGAGAAGTTTGATAGAATGTNAAATTGAATTTAATCAAAATCAAAAATACAATTGAAAATAGAACCTGCTGAGATCAAAACAAAGGGCCAATTGAGGCAAACATATAGGCATGAACATAATCACAAAATTAGTTGGAAGCAGTGATCATATATCTCATACTAGGATGTACCTAGGGTGAAGTCACTCCAGATTTGTAACAGGCTCTAGGGCTAGGCCTATCACAGAAAAAATTGATACAGTAGTAATGCTAAGTTTCTAGTCGAGTAGACCCCCCTCATCCTTTTGTGTCTTGTGTCTTGCCCTTGAAAAATGCAGGTCTTTCATGTAAATTTTTACAATGACTTAATTAAATGAATCAATTTTATTTGTTAGACTTCATTTTCTACAAGGTTACAGTACAAGAAATAATTGGAATGTAACATAATTCTTATCAGTGACCAAGGAACAAAGTGCAGTACTGTAGCATATGAATTAATTATTTTCCCTATATTTAGTTTTCTAGGCTACCATATGGGCCGTTGTCAAGATTCATCACAAATGAGATTGATGCCATCCTTGATGTTAAACACATGGCAAATTTCTTCGTTGTGAACAATTTAGAAGACAGGAGAAGTTTGATAGAATGTGCAGAGCTTTACAACATTGCACCACCACCAATTGTTACGTATAGTTTTGAATACCCATTAATCAATGAGGCTAAGCAGCTACCACAGTATGAAGATCTCCCAATACCTGTTGCAAATGTATTGCTAGATTACAGCCTTAACTTCATAGTAAGTATATATATATGGTTTTATATGCTTCTGGTTGGCTTTTGTAAATCAATCTAAGCTTACATTTCAGGAGAATTACTGCATATCTTGTATGAAGAAACAGGTTTATCATAACATTTATCATGCTTCAAACCACTTTTTGAGAGACTTCTCGCATCATCGGGCTGAGGAGCTATACTGCAATGATCTAACATAGTCTTTTTAAACATGTATATATATATATATACCCTGATCTTGCTGTACCCACTATCTGTCTAGCTTGAAATAGGTTGAATGACTTTTGATATCATGTATCATAAAAAATTATGAAAATCATTTTTATATGTGAACTAAGTGCGAAATCTCATTAAACTCTTCTCCAATAATTATTCATTGATGACTCGTTTAGCCTGTTTTACCCCATATTTGTAATTGCGCAATATTTCTTCCTGTAGGGTAAGAGGTATGATAATGATGTTGAGTATGATCATATCAATGATCACTTGCCTGATATTTTGGTATGTTTGCTGCAATTATTGGACAGTAATGAAATAACATATGTAAAGCAGTTGCTCAGGGGCAAGAGCGTCAACAGGGGGGGGGCTGGGGGTGGTCCTGTCTCAAGGCGGTATTTATTGATAGGTAAAAATAATGTAAAAAGGCTGTGTATATATAGCTTACAAAATTTGGTATCATACTATGTAGACCCCACTTTTGAGGGCAGGTGACACTCCTGCTCAGGCAGCTTACGTGCTTCAAGCAAAATGATTACATTTATGAAAGGCCGATCACCTAGGTTATGACAAAAAACTTTGCAGCCACTTTATTGAATTCCCTTTGTTTTGCTGCTTAGTATTGCACATCTATGGCAACCTGGTGCCAGAGTTGGTTGAAATTCATTGTGATTACAGATTCAGTTTATCAAATTTTTAATTGCCACAATTTCTATTGAGACATCCATTTAGGATTTTCGTTAAAGTATACTCACTTACGAAAAAAACCGCTTGTAGGTTTTAGGTTATCTGCAACATGTCTTGTCAACTAAAATCTATATGCTCTGTTTCATTAACTTTTCCTGTATATATGTATAGATTTATATATACGAATGGCATGTGATAGCAATTGATCCTTTTTTAGGGCTGTACTGAACCTGTACCAGAACTAATGGAACCAATTCGCGAAGAAGTTAATGAAAGAAACAGCAATGTAAGAACACACATTCCCTTTGTAGAAGTGCTTTGAAAACCAACAATTTATATGTTTTGTTGACAAAGTCTGCACCATACAAAACATTTGTCAAACTTTTTCATATATATAGATGTGTTTTTCAATGTTAAAGAGTAAATGTTTGAATGTGTATACTGCTCTTTTGTACATTCTGGAGCATCATGTTAACTTGTTTGTTAAATCCAACAATAATCCCATTTTCATAGTTGGCGCATGTGCATGGGTTCTCCTAATATTTGTTATGACAGTTGCATGTCATAATTATTTCCTCTTAAACATTCTGAAGCAAAGGGTCAAATAAAGCTGATTATTTGGAGGGTGCATGCAGCCATTCTGGCCCTTTCCCATAAGCGTACGGGNCAATTTATATGTTTTGTTGACAAAGTCTGCACCATACAAAACATTTGTCAAACTTTTTCATATATATAGATGTGTTTTTCAATGTTAAAGAGTAAATGTTTGAATGTGTATACTGCTCTTTTGTACATTCTGGAGCATCAAGTTAACTTGTTTGTTAAATCCAACAATAATCCCATTTTCATAGTTGGCGCATGTGCATGGGTTCTCCTAATATTTGTTATGACAGTTGCATCATAATTATTTCCTCTTAAACATTCTGAAGCAAAGGGTTAAATAAAGCTGATTATTTGGAGGGTGCATGCAGCCATTCTGGCCCTTTCCAGTTCCTTTAATCTTGACTTTTGTATCTTGAACCCTACACAATGCATCTTGAATCTTGAATCTTTGCTTCAAAATGTTATTTCACTCTCTACAGTTTTTGGAAGCTTGTACCAATACTGATTGCTGATTTACTATTTGAAGGTGTTCTGTGCTTTATATATATATATACATTAGATAGCTTGGTATTTTATATTTATATATAAATGATCTGAGCTTATGCGTGCTTTTCTACTTTTCAAATCAGGGAAAATTATCTTCTGATTTCATCTTCAACAAAATCTTGAGTATGCCACCAGATCACTCTTTGTTCCTGAATGAAGAAGCTGCACCCCCAAAAGCTAGAGTAGTGAAGGGAATGTACCTGGTAGACAATTTGAAACACATCCTTGAGGATATTTTGGCAGATGATAATGGTTCATATTCAAATGAAGGCTCCCCAACAAATATCTTCCACTATGATGGATCAGTATGTACAAAAGCCCATTTTACTGATGGAAAGTGGTTTATAAAACAAAGGAATGGCAAGAAATACCAAGATGTGGAAGTACCGTCAAAAGAAGTATTCAATCTCCACAGATAGTACAGACGGCACAAAACAGAGCAAACCTTTACCAACACTGTTTGCAGAATAAAAAATGTTGAAACTGGGAAATTTCAAAGATATTGCCTAGTGACATATGATTGGTCTACAGAGCCCAAAAGTGCTGAAGAGTTTGTTAAGAAGTGTCATGGAAATGCAAAAAAGATTGCATCGAAATCTACTCCATTTCTAAGGACAGCAAAAGATGCTCTTCAAAAGATGCGAAATGAACTGCAGAAGGGTGTTCGCCCACAAGTCACATATGACAATTGTATTGAAGCATCAGGTGGACCAATGACAAGCAGTTCAATGTCCCAGCAGCCCCGGAATCCAAAGCAAGTAAGTTAACAATTTTTAAGAAAGGCAAAAACAGTTTAACTAAGCATATATCTTGTCTTTTGGATTACGAGTGAGTTACCTAATTGAACCGGTCTTTTTGCAGTTCGATATGAAGCCAGTTTTAGCAAAGGTCTTTGCCATTTGACTTGCATTCTTCTGGTCTAAATGAGCAGAGATTGGCAATTTCAAGAAGGATAACTTTCTATTGTAGCGTACAGGTCTTGCATACTTTAACATCCTAGAATTCTTAAAGGATTCAAAAGAATTCTCCACAATCAATCAGATAAGTATTCTTGAGTGGTTAGCCTTTGAGAATTTTCAGAAAGTTTGCAAGAGCTCTTAGAAAAGAAGGCAGTGTTGTGCATGCAACGCCTATACTGCAACCAATGTAAGAGATAACTGCAAATAGTACACAGTTTGCTATCCTCTCTGAGACCATTTTAGGTTTTGGCTTGATCAATCAAGATTTTTAGATTGTTTTTATGTTCTCACAGCATGTATTCACATGATCTAAGGCTTTCTTACAGTATTTATGAATAACCTGATTCTTTTATGTTTCATGAAGATTGTGCTCCTAACTTTGACTCTTCAATTCAAAAGAGAGTGATTTTGTTTTGAAGGTATCTACAGTACTTACTGCGCAATTTCAAAAGATGTACAGGATTATATAATTCATGGCCTTTTGATTTGAAGAATCTGCACAATGCTCTTTCTTTTTTACATTGCTTGGTTTATATTTACTGTGCTATTTTGATTGCAGATCTATAACCTACAGAGCAGTATCAAGGATGCATTGACCACAGCATCATCAGATCTAGATGTAGAAGATGATGAAGTTAAACAAATCATAAACGAAATGAAGAAAGAGGATGGTGATTGCCAATTTATTAGAAATATTTCTTTGACTCCCAAAGAATACTCAGTAACCTGCTTTTTCAGCCATCATTTGGAAGACATTGAGAACTTCTGTGTCAACCACAACAATATACTGGTCATGGATACCACTTTCAATTTGTGCAATATGTGGGTCACAGATACAGCATATCAGAATTTGCGCATAGTTACCACTGATGACACTCATCCTTGGTGCTATGGACCACTTCTCTTACATATGAGGAAGTTGCCAACAACATTTTCAAGGTTCTGTTTGGAACTTTTGGTTGAAAATCCAGCTCTAAGAAACCTTCCCTGTCTTGGCACTGACCTAGAAAAAGCCCTCTAAGCTGTACTTCCATCACTTAAAAGTCTACTTTGTGTGAAGCATATGTCTGACAGGGACAAACAGAAACTCACAAAGATAAATGCACGAGGGAAACGTGAAATATTGTATGATATTTATGGCATAAATGATGGAGTCACAGGGGAACTTGGTTTGGCCTCTGCAGAAGATGAGGAAGATTTCAAAGTTAAGTTGGATTCTTTGAAGGTAAATTCAGATAAATTCATATTCTGTCTAAGTCAGCTGTTATGTTTAGATCTGTGCAGTGTGATGGCTGTTGAGTGCTAAAAAACAGTGCCCTGTGTGCAATAGCGAATGATCCAACGTGGGTGGGTGCTTTATGCAAACTACAGTAGGTGGTAAAAGATACTGAAGATCAAAAGGTACTATGTGACTTGACAATTTTTTTGTTTGCCTCATCCATTGTTCCTTTCTTGCAGGAGAAATGGGAGGATTTTGCTCCAGGATTCCATGACTGGTTCAGCCAAACACGAGCAACACAGTTCGCGGGAAGTGTCATTGAGTCAGCCCGAGATGGAACTGGCATTGATGGTTTGTTCTATAACAATGGAATCGAGTCCTTGCACAGTATATTGAAAGAAGAGGTAGATGGGAGAAAAGTATCGTTGCCCGAGCTTTTGTTGAATGTCAAGACTGTAATAAACTGTCAGCAAACCGAAGAAATCAGAGCAATGTATCAGGCCGGCAAGTATCGTCTTGCTACAGAATATAAACACTTTCAGGTATGTACAAAAAATATATATAAGCTTCATCAAACTATTATTTGCCTGTGAGCAGATGAGTTGGGAAAATTTTTTCTCACTCATAACATCGTTATGATAAACAAAAAACGTTACATATTGGTCTAAAAAGTATCAAGGAATTTTCCAAAAGATTAGAAGAAGGAAATATAACAGAAAATTGAAACTGCGCATGTGTGTGCAAACATTCGCAGCTTTAAGTGTGTGTGTATGAGTGTGTGTGTGTGTGCAAAAATTTGCACCTGCAAGATTTCTTGAACGCCTGATATTTGTGAATTTATCTAACATTCTTTTACAGTACTTAAACCCTTTAATTATGTCTGATGCCATGATGATGTCATTTAACGTAGTTCCAGCTCTGTCACAATGCGTAAAAAGATGACATGGTTTGGTTGAATTAGCTAATCTTTCTAGGGATCCCCCAACTAGACCAAGCAAGGATATTCTTGATGGTGCAATTGACATATCAGTGAGAGGATATTATTGCCAGGAAGTTTAAAGGTTTCTCTACCTTTCAGCTCTTTAGCTTCCAATGATTCGGTATTAGGGTTCCTTCTACTCTGTCACTTTGATGGTTTGCTTGTGCAGTGTATACCCTCTAGCAAAACCGATAATTTTACTTTTAATTATACACGCACTTTGACTCTCCTCTTGATCTCGTATCTTTCTTCATAACTTAGGATGTACCGGGTGACTCATAAAGAAAGTGAACCGAGCAAACCTTTTACACATGAAAGAGTAATCAACAGAAATCAGTGATCCAAACGTTGTTTGGTAGCTAAATGGCTTGGCTACATAACTATTATTTTTTACTATTTTTACCAACTTGGAAAATTGGCGAAAATACGGATTTAGCAAAACCAGGCGGATCTAAGATCTGTCAAAATTACATCAAAAACATGGGATAGATTAGATCAGTACTAGACCATAACAAATACGTTTAGCATTAGCTTGGGAATAGGCAAGTCGGATTGAAATTCCCAGTGCTTTCAAACAATTCTCAATAACGAATACAATTTTCTACTTCTAAAGTGAGGAAAATTTTGATACCGCAAGGGGACTGTTCAGCTGCATCCAATCTGAGTTGCATAATCCCATGACGATATGCTCATTGTGTCGTTGCACTGCAGCCGATAAAAACTCCATCCCCTATTTTTGATGAATTTCGACATGTTTTAGAACTGCCTGTATTCACTAAATCCTCATTTTTGCCACTTTATGATCTCGAAAACAATAACAGAAACTGGGGCGATGTAGCCTAGCTATTAAGCTACACAACAACGTTTGAATCACTGATTTCGGTTGATTACTTTATTTTATGTAACAGATTTTCTCGGTTCACCTTTTTTTGGGTCATCCGGTAGTTGTTTATTTGTCACTTAAAATACTTGAAACGTTTCCTACACATTAAACTTGATATAAATGTTTCCCTGTGTTCAGCAAACTTAATTTTACAGCATCATACTGAAGGATATAAATTAAGAATGAAGCTCGTTTGAAGTCAGCAGAAGTCTTATTGTGACGTGTTGACGTTGTAAAGAAATAAATGCCTGTCATCTATTATAGGTTGATTCCAGTTTATGGCACAGGTGGGATGAAGGAAGACGGCAGGAACATGTGAAAAAGTTCCGGGCATTTGTTCCCTCTTTTACTGCATCCTATGATAAACCCTTAAATTGTGGGAGAAAGCCTAATCATGTGCAGAGGAAGAGGCACAATGAAGAGCCTGTCATCACTGAGGAACGTATACATGTGCATAATGAATTGCCAATCACACCAATCATTGTGAAAAGGAAGAAAGGGGGGAATTATGAATGTGGAAAGAAGAGAGTGAGTGACTTGAATAGGCTGGATCCTAAAAGAAAAACTGAAAAGCAGATGGTCCTTCGCTTGAAATCGCAACACAAAATGGTGTCTCGGTAAGTGAGCAGCAAAGGCATTGCCCAATACAGTTTTGGTAGGACCACAACTATGACCTCTTTGTTGAATTATCTTTTCTCCATTCTGTTTCTCTTTTGTACCCTGGCCTGACCATAACAGAAAAGGCATGCAATAAAGCGATATAAGGTATTATATGGTGCACAACAGATGGTTTACAATCTCGGGATCCTGCTATTTCGTTAAAACATCAAATGTGTAACTTCGCCCATAATGGGCAAAACTCCTAGTAAATGCCATTTCCTCCTTCTTCCAAAACGCCTAAATCCAACATGTATAGTTGATGTGAAGAATTAAGACTGTCATATGTTTCTCTCCATAGTTGGGGATATAACCTGGCCATTCAGTTTTTCCAAAAATTTCTCTTCAGGATCTAACTAATAAAATTTGCGACGGTATGGGCACAAAGGGCAACACCACTCTAGCGCTATGTAGTACAAGAGAGCGCTGTAATAAAACTATGTCAATGATTNATCATTAAGTCATTATCATCATTATTATCAATGACGTTGTCACTACTATTTTCATCAGCTGCAGTGGTTTCCTCCCCTTCTTCTATTGGGCCTGCACTACGTTGTGGCTTCTCTTTCCGAGCTGCATACTATTGCCGCTGCTTATGATTATACTCTAGCCGCTTCGCGTCACCATCGGCTACTCCATAAAAGGCTACTGGCTTGACTGAGGCCCAGCAGATTCTGGGCCAGAAGCAGGGCCTAAGCTACCTACTAGGCCAAGCCTTCCTCTGTGCCTACTTTTCTTCTTTTCCTTCTTGCTAGCTTTTCTCAACTTTTCATAAGATGCTTTTAGTTCGACGGTAAGATCTTCGTATTTCTTTTCTAATTTCTTTTTAGCGGAATCACCATTGTCAGCACCACCACTGCTGCCACGACCGTCCGCCATTACACTAAAGCAATTTACGGTGTAATGCGCAAAGAGGTATGCGCATTAAATCAAAGAACAATAAGCATCTATTTAACGGATGTATTCTCCGTTCTTCTTTATGCTTTGAAACATAATATAGCTCTGGTTTTACTGCGAGAACCTACTGACCCATATCACATTACTTGAAAGGTACTTGAGAAATGTCTAAACATTGGAAAGGCTTAAAAACTTCGTTTTGAAATGGCCACAAGGGCACAGGAAGTAACCGGGAAAATTGTTATGAAACTCGTCTGATAATTTTAAGAAACTTTCAGTACTGGCACAAATTCTTAGTTTCTTTAAAAAAATACGTCTAGGCCTTAAAATATAAGGATAAAAGGGTATTTATCAACCAAAACCTAATTCAATGTAGCTGATTCAAGCAAAATTAAAACGGAGGGGGGAGGCGAAAGCATGGAACCAAATTTTGGGAAAGTTAAATTTTGTGATTAGTACCAAGTTTCTTTGCCATATGTTTCTTTGCCAAAGATTTCCTTTTAGAAACAAACAACTAAAGTATAATAAATTGTTTTTCGAACAGTTTCATATCCTTTAGAAGACTACAAGGACTGATTTACAACGTTGATGGCATTTTCTTCAAAGGAAATATTGAAGGAAATGATCGCAAACTCCTTTATGAGGGAGTGAAAAAATGGTGACATCTCCTAAGGTACACTATATTTAAGACACGGGTCCTTACTCGAATGAAAATTCAGTAGGATAAGCTGGGGCAAATGTGTCATTGAGGGGTTTTTGGATAGCACTGTTAAAATACTCTAGTTGAAGAAAATCAGTTTCTATCGTGAACAAACACTATTTTATTTATTAACAAAACTGCATGTTTCAACCAAGGACGCTTCGCCTTAATTTTAGATACAAAAAGTCAATTTACATATTTTTCCCTCCAACCCATTTTGTCCTATTTCACCCCACCCAAAATGGCAAAATGATGAAGATTTTTTAAGAGAAGAAAATAAAAGCAAAAAATCACTTGAAATTTACACAATGCCCGATACACTCCCGATATGAGAAAGCTTTACGACTGGGAATGTGGAAATTTGTAAACAGCAATACACAGTACATGTCAAAGATTATTCTCAAATGGAGATATCTCAGAAGTACTCATTAACTTTTATTTCTATTTTAGAAAACGTTCGTAGCAAAGCAAATCATGCAATCGCTATCAGCAGCTGGTAAGAAATACCAGCTTGTCAGCTCAACTGGTGTTGCCTGTGAGGTATACAAGGGAGAAACATGGCCAATATGTAATGCACTGGTCTTAAATTCCTTTTTCGGTATTGGCATCGCTAATAATCTTTTTGCAAACGTTGTTGATGATGCCGTTTGAAAGTGCGCCAAAAATGTGAAGGATGTCAAGGTTATCATTTGGGACGAGTTTAGTATGAATAGCTCCAGGGATCTCGAGTTGATCCATTGTATTTGCTGTAAAGTTAGGGGCTCCATTCTGCCATTCGGTGGATTGCAAGTAATACTGGTAGGAGACTGGCTGCAATTATCACCTGTGCCATGGAACTATGTTACCCTTGACGGTGCTAAAATGTTCCATTCCCCCATTTATCCCCAAATTTTCAAACATTTCATAGAGTTAGATAAGATCTACAGACAATTCGACAATGAAACCGCTTTCATAAAAGTTCTTGACGAGTTGAGAATGGGTCGCTGTTCTGAAGAATGTTTTCAGTTAGCCAGGTCTATAACGAGGACCACGCGGACCTCGCGGACCAAGGCCAACGAGGAAAAAGTTCCGCCAAAGAAGGTCCGTGCTTTAGGAATTAGCATAGGCCAACGCTGATTGGTAGATTGATTAGGATGTTGTCTCTCGCCAAGATAGAAATAAATCTTGTACTAAACGAACTTCGCTCCTCCTATCTGCAAGCTTCTCGTGACCGATTAGGAATTTGCCAAATTTTTGAGGCAGCTAGTATAACTCATTTTATTTTATTTCATTTTATATTATTTAACCACAGTAGCCCCGTCAGCAATATGGAGACTGCTTTACAGGGGCGGTGCAAAAAGATTCCAAAGTAAAAACCTACTTTACAAATGTTGCTAACTTAACCCTTTCCGCCTCTGCGTCCCCATCGGCCCCCACACAACAAAATACCGAAAATTTTCAAATTTCGCTGAAAGTTCGTCAACAAGGCAATTTTGGGGCGTAGAATTTGAAAATTGAATCCTTTTTTGAAAATGTTTAGTTTTAGGGGGTCAACAGGGGGGAATAGGTAAAAATATGAAATAGACTAGATTTAATTCAAATTTACCAGAAAGTACCATTTTGGGCTGTCAAATTCGAAAATTGAAATCCAGTTTGGATTTTGGAACAGATCATCTACTCAACACGCGGTTACATTTTTCTCAGATTTCATCAGAACTAATATGGACAAGGGCCTCATGACCGGAGCCGTATTTATTGATCTGCGGAAGGCTTTTGACACGGTGGACCATGCCAGACTCCTATCTAAACTTCCTATCTATGGTATCAAAAGCAAGGAGCTCTGTTGGTTTGAGAGCTATCTGTTTGGTAGAAAACAAATAGTGTCATATGATGGAGCTTTGTCAGAAATTCAAGCTATTTCCTGTGGAGTACCACAGGGATCCATATTGGGCCCATTGCTCTTTACCTTGCTAATAAACGATATAGATCAAAATTTAAGACAATGTGAAATGACCCTCTATGCTGATGATTCTGTTTTGTACGTAGCTGATAAAACCTGTGATTTTATCGAAGAAAAATTAAACAGTGATCTAGAACAGATTGCAAACTGGTTTTTGAAAAATAATCTTGTAGTGAATCTGAAAAAGACCAAGACCGAGTGTGTGCTCTATGGTACACACCAGAGAACTTTGGGATCTAAGCCTATGGAAATTAAGATCAATCAAACAAAGATCACCGAATCAGACGTATACGAATATCTTGGAGTAAAGATGGATAAAAACCTGACGTTTTCTGATCACCTCGAAAAAACACTCAAAAAAGCGACATCTAGAGTAAAGTTATTGTCGCGTATACGACAAAATATCAGTCCATACACAGCAGAAACAATTTACAAGGTGACGATTTTACCAATTCTGCTTTATTGTAACAATGTGTTCCTTCATATGGCACCATCAAAGAAAGACCTTTTCGAGAACATTCAGAAACGAGCACTGAAAGTAATAAATGGCAATAAGCACAGTGTAAAGTTGGCAAAAGTCAACTGTGTCAGAAATAAGATGTGTGCTCTTGAAGTCTTCAAAAGTTTGAATGGCGTATCGCCAGACGCCTTTCAAAATTACTTCACGAGGGTCAACCACAGCCAGCGAACTCGTGCCAATACAAAGAACGTCGTTGTGCCCAAAGTCAGATCTGAAACAGGAAAGAAGGCTTTTTCTTTTCAAGGAGCAAAGATTTTTAATAAATTGACAGACGAAATGAAGAGTGAAACTTCAATTTTAAGATTTAAGACTTTCTGTAAACATTTTAACTTTGACTTTTAACATTTTATATCCTTGATGTATATTACTTTTTTCTTTTTGTATGAAATTTTGTATATTTTAGACAGGTCCTTGATTAATAACAGCACATTATTGCTGAACAAGTTAAACCTGTATAAATATGATATTATTATTATTATTATAATCAAGTTCTTTCATAAAAATTGTGTGCATAAGGAGGGCCAAATGGGGGGAATCTGCAAAACTGTAACCATTTGCAGAGTTAGTCCAAATTTGCAAGGAAGTGCACTTTGCGGCTGCACAATTTAAAATTCGGGCTCTTTCTTGGGAATTTGGCGTCTAAATGGGGCTAAACGGGGGGAATGTGCAAAAATATAAAATCAGGTCGAATTAGTCCAAATTTACAACGAAGTACAATTTGATGCCGTAGAATTCAGAAATCGGGTCATTTTCAGTCATTTTCTATAATTGTTTTGTTTCAGGGGGCTAAAAGGAGGAATAGTTAGAAAAAAGTAACAATTGTTCAACAGAGGACCAAATTTATCCTGACTGTTCTTTAGGCATCGTTATGATGTGTTGATGACTTGAAAATTCATCTAACAACTGAATGCAGATGTAGTTGAGAGAAATGCTGTGCAGTCGCAAAGAGTAGTTTGTGTCATTATGTTTGAGCATTTTATGGACGCTCCCCAAATAGTAAATTCCACTAGAAAACGTCATCATTCAATTATTGTGTTTTAACTTAAGTTTAATACAACACTGCAATGAACCTTCCTTGGTGATCTCAGTGTTTAATCCAATTTTAGTTTCGTTGTGTTTGGCCCTTAGTATTGAAGTACCACTATGCCTCCATTTGTCATCTTGCACTAAGCATACCACACTCGTATTACCTCAAATCTAGCCTCACTACATAAGATCCTCAACTTACGCTCATTTCATTGAATTCAATTGCTGTTGCTGTTGTTGTCGGTATCAGTTCAGTCAAAGAGACAAACTTGACTTTGCATTGAGTCTACCTCAGCTTTTGGATACTTCGATACTCATTGATGTAGCAGGACAGTTGTTGATTGGAACTGTCCACCCATCCATAGATTTCCCTGTACAGCAAGGCTACTTCAGGAACGTGCATAACAGCTTGATCTATACCCTGGTTGACTTCAACTGTGTCCCAAAACTTTCTCCCTAACCGTTTGCCATTGTCTAAGAAGACAACTATGTTTTTATCGTTCCGACAGAAGAACTATGAGAGCTTTTCGACTATTTATCGTTGTTCTTGCCCATGCTGTCTTTCCCATTCTGATCGGTTTCCTCTAATAAGAGCTTTTTTATGAATGTGCTCATCAAAGAGACATTTCTTGTGAGGACCTTTGTGTTCACTAACTACGCTTACTTTTAACTCTGTCTTGATCCACTTGACAAACTTTAAAATACTTCTGCAAAGCAACTGATAGTGGGGAAATGGTTGGCTGTAATGTAGTCATGACATCTCTTTCATGAATTGTGAAGATGTTTGCCAAAAAGCCCAGTGGTGTGTTTTGGAGTCTGGGTTCGAGTCAAGCTAAACATGGCGAAAAATCTCTTGTGATTCTCGCGTCAGCATTTTGGAAGTGAAGCAGAATGTGTTGATTTATAACGGTATTACTAAACGGCGGAATCACCCAGAGCCACCCAGAGCCATCCAGAGCCACCCAAAACACGCCTGAGCCAGCGAGAATCACCCAGAGCCACCCAGAGTCAGCCAGAGCCACCTTGCACAGCATTGGCCAATCAAAGTGAAGGATGCTGACATTCAATATCACTCATTCCCTGTGATTTGAAATCAGATGACAAGGCAACCTGATGTCTGGTTAGATTTATTACATGATGTAATAAATCATTTCAGTTTCGCCAGAACGGATTTTAGTCTCGTCCTCAGCAGCAAACACCACACAGATCAATTCCTTACTAGTTACCAACAAATTCCTTCTAACACAGCAAAAAATACCAAAATTTCCCTATAGTTTTTTGGGTGGAAATTTTCAGTATTCAAGAGGTTTTACCAACGAGCCTTTTCATTGACTGGTTGGGGAAAATGGGGATTACAACGTCTCGAAGGTTAGGCCTACTACTGAAATGCGCAATCACTTCAACGGACAAGCCCAACCGTTTCAAAATGGCGGACAAATGGAGCGAGGGCATATGAGAAGACAGTCAGTTACAGACAGAAAGGAATTGTTTTTGTACTACGTTTCTGCTTTTTTAATCCTCAAAATGGGATGTGATATACAACAAATTGCCTTTTTTGATTCCATGGCTCTATATAAGTCTAACAAGTTACCTTGTTTATATATTTTAACACCTAGGCCTACAACAGTACATACATTCAGTGGGAACGATAAAAAACTAAGACTTAACCATCAACTGAAGTGAAGGAGCTGCTGCTGACTCAACAATCACGGCAGAAGACAAGGAGGAGAGGCTGAGTTTGGAAAGTAAGTAGGCCCACATATTTTCGTTCGGCCTAGAGTCGTTTATGGTATTTGGACTGTATTTGGCAACGACCAACGTTACAATACTTGTGATACTTCTCAAAACCCACTTCAGTGAATCAGTCACTGAGCACAGTTGATGTTTAGCCAAGGCAAGGTCCTTGTTGGGAGTATTTTGGGCTCTTTGTTAATGGTTGTTGGTTTGCAAAGAAATACGTAGCAATTAACTAATATTATATAGCTAAGAATCTTAATTGAGCGTTAATAGGCCTATTTGTTTGCTGATGCAAAGTTGAAGCAAATATGTCTTAATTTAAACAGAAAATATAATATTTTTGTTAGTGCTCCATAATACCTGAAACTACTCTAGTCTGTTCTTCCCATCTTGCCATGTTGTTTAAATTATTGTTCCTTATTTAGACAAAACATTCATGCCTGCACTGAACGTTATTTACATTCATTGCATAATTTATGTTACCCAGGTCAAATTCTGGCAGCAAAAAAGTGATGTGTACTATTCCATTAATTATACAATTATTCAATTTTTCCCAGTCAACAATTGTTGAGTCAATACCCAAAAAGCCAACATATATATATCAAGCAACCTGGTGCTAGTAGGCCAGCCAACCAACATACTTCCTACTTCTACATGGATAATCAAGAACATCATTAAGGAGCCGTCAGTATTTATTGACTCAATACACATATTTTTTATAAGAAACTAAGAATTTGAGCCAGATTAAGACAGAGTGTTGATAAGATGGAGTAATATGGTAGGGAAGTATTAAAGCAGGCTGGCTACAGATATAGATGTTGATAGGCAATATTGTGAGTAAACAGTCTTTGCTTGGTCTTGTCATCCCTTTACATTTGGTTTCAATGTTTCAGAATGAATGATAGATAAGTACTAAATAAGTAATCATTTAAGAATGAATAATAAGTAGTGTGTACTGGAGCAAAAGGGGTAAGCTTGAGGTAAAATGGGCAAGGCAAAAAAAGTGAAAGAATCTTGTAAAAATTTAACTCTGTAAACAATCTACTATTATTTGGCAATCAACACTACCCATTTACACCCAGATGTCCCATTTTACCCCTGCAAACCCTACTTTAAAGATGCAGCGTAATTTTCACAGCATTGATCAAGGTCAAATTTTCTTCATCAGGTTCTGCAAGAAGGATTTTGAAGAATATAGATTGGGAGCAAGTAAAGGACAACATTTGTGAAAATAGTCATTTGTATAATTGTACATGTCTTAAAGTCCAACAGTCCATCTATGTCTGATGCCAAGAATCTAGTTGTTTTTATCATTTCAAAAACCAAACATAAGATTTGTTAAATTTTGTATATGATATTCAAGAATATATGCCATGTCAGGAAAGACTAAGAAGGCAAGTAAAATAGTTGTTTTGGAAAATGGAATATATTAGTGCTTTAAAGTTTTGCTAACATGATGGCATTTCCTTTTGATTATTATTTCCACTGATCTTTATCTATGATACCTGGTATATGTGTGGCATGTTTTTCTACTCCCCAACTATGAAAGATGATTTATGGGTCACTGAAAGAGTTCTGTAAGAGTACATTCAACAACATTTCAGTCATCAAATATTTTTGAGCTTCTGGAAACAAAAATGACCTACCTGTATGAAATAGATTTCCTAGATTAAATTGCCAAAATTTGGTACTATCTTAACAACAATGACTTACTGTAAATAGGGATGAAACTGAATATGAAGTGGATTGATATCCTGATTGTAGTTCTACTCCTGCCAACCATCACCTTTGCGAGCAGGAGGGATCAGAAACTTTGCATCCACCCTGCATGTGTGTGTGTGTGATTCTGTATTTATGTCTTAGTATTTAGATATTATATATATATTAATATAGATGGATGTTCTAAAAATCCTCTTGCCAACTGTACAGTTTTCAGTGCATGATGTACAGTATATCACTTGGTTAAATAGGTAAATATAACTTACTTCCTCAACAGAACTTAAATAGATATTATCTGTAGAAGTTGTTAAAAAAATGTGTACAGTGTAACAAAGTTAATCTAATATAAACATCAAACAAGTCTTTCATATATTTTTGGTGATTTCTCTTGTTCTTTGTAATTGTCAGTTATCTTTATTTTGCAATAACCAATAACATGTGTGACACATGTCTTTTAAAATGATTTTCCTGCCTAAGAATTATGAAGAATTCTTGAGAATATTTTAAGTTTCTGAAGAATTCTTGTTTAAACACATTTACAGTCTTTCATATGACTCAAGAATTCTTATCAGTTGTGCAGTTTTTGTAACATGTGTTTTGCCAGGTAGCATTGCCAGGTAGTGAATATGAGATCTGCTGGTCAATGAATATGAGAACTGTTTGTAGCTGTCAACTGGATGACTACAATGCTCATTAGGGGAGACCGGGGCGAGTTGTAACACTTTTTGGAAAAGTGTTTTTTCCTTACAAGAAAGAATTGTCTATTTTGGGCTAATGGCTACCAAACATAAGTCGTCTTTCATTGGTGGCGCTTTTGTGCTTGTAGTAAATTAGAAATAGAAACTTAGACCGGAGTGTTACAACAGCAGGAATAAGAGCCATTGCTTAAATTGAAGGTAATAACTATACATTCATTCACACAGCTGGTGAGCACAGCTTTAATAGCGGCAGAGTAGCCTCTGTTACAACTTGCCCCTGTTACTTCTAGCCCCAGGCTCCCCTCAAACTCAATAAAATATTCGTCTCAATTTAAGTGTATTCTTAAGATACAGTTAATTAATGTCAGTTTATATGCCTTTACACGAAGTAACTTTCAAACCTGTATTCCCAAGAGGAAGTTAATTTTGTTACTGCAAGCAAGGCGCTCTGTTTCGCAATGTAAACATTACTAACAAATCTTGTGGAATGCCGGTAGAAACGCATTCCGTTGTGTGACTTCGAAGGGAGCCGAAAAGACCATGAATTGCTGGGTTTTGAGTGTTGAATTTTTGGAAAATTCGTCCGTAATCATCAAGTCGCATTTCAAAGTAAAGTGCAACAAATGATCGAGGCGTTGGCAAAGTTGAAGTAAAGATTAAAATAAATAAACTAATTAATCAATGATTAATTAATAAATAAACTAACTTCAACAACCTAACTGTCCTCGGCATCTATCTTTAATAATCGACGTCTAGCACCAACATGGACTAGATCCGACACGTCCATGCTTTCCTCGCTGTCAATTAAGGACTCCGTTCTTCCATCCGACACAAATTCGACTTCTCTCGGGAAAAAAATCCAATTTCGTAGCTCTTCTTCCATTGCAACTGTAAAAACGAAACAAAATTTAATATTAAAATATTGAAGTTCGATTCACCTGGGAGGGAGAGAGGCAGACGGACATGTGCCATTTTAAAGGGGTACCCTTATCTAAAAATTGTGGTGCTATTGATATTGGTTTCAGACATTTCGCCGAATTATACATTGAAAAGTTTAGCAGCATTGCAAGAATTAATTTTGATCGTTTTGATTAAACATTTGGGTATTGTGGCTCAAACATACATAAAGTTTGCAAAATTCTTACCATTGAGTATAGGCCTAAACTATTTGCAGAATACTGTGCACAATTTGCTGAGGAAAAATGGTGCGTCACTAACAGTTGACATGTCAGGGTCCAAAGNTCTATCTTTAATAGTCGCCGTCTAGCACCAACGTGGGCTAGCTCCAAATAGTCCGCCACGTCCATGCTTTCCTCACTGTCAGGTAAGGACACTGTTGTTGCATCCGTCACAAATTCTACTTCTCTCGGAAAAAAATTCCAATTTCGTAGCTCTTCTTCCAGTGCAACTGTAAAAACGAAACAAAAATTAATATTAAAATATTGAAGTTCTATTCACCTGGGAGGGAGGGAGGGAGGGAGGCAGACGGACATGTGCCATTTTAAAGGGGTACCTTTATCTAAAAATTGTGGAGCTATTGATATTGGTTTCAGACATTTCGCCGAATTATACATTGAAAAGGTTTGCAGCATTGCAAGAATTAATTTTGATCGTTTTGATTAAACATTTGGGTATTGTGGCTCAAACATACATAAAGTTTGCAAAATTCTTACCATTGAGTATAGGCCTAAACTATTTGCAGAATACTGTGCACAATTTGCTGAGTAAAAAATGGTGCGTCACTAACAGTTGACATGTCAGGGTCCCAAGGGTGGGCAGGTACTGTTATTTTGTTGGTCCTATCCATGCAATGCATGCTATGTTTATGGGCAGATGAACGTTGTACGTGGTCAGCCTAAAACTTTTTGCCTGTGACTCAGCTCAAAAATGCAAGGAGATGCAGGTATGTCCTTAAACAAACTATTACAATTACTCACGCTGTGGTCGCTGAACTCGAATTGGCCACGCTACTTCAATGATATCTGCAAACGAATAAAATAACACGGCATTATCCACCAAACAGACTTGAACTGTTTCAATATTGTACGTTTCAAATTCTATTGTTAAATGAGAAATATATACTTTTACTTACCAACTGACATTTCATCATCAGCATCATATTCTTCGTCTTCAATTGCGTTGTAAAAAAACCATTTGCAACAAACATCCTCCTCTTCATTTCCACTCCACTCATCATCTGCATCATATTCGCATTCACACGAACAGTGCATGACTACAACGAGTTCACTTTCTCACCAAGATGTTCAAGTTGTCCTTTGGTCGGCAAATTTTACTTAGGTTCAATCTGTAATTAGGTTCATCTGTAATTAGGTTCACTATCGCAATTTCAGGAAACAAGGAAATTGACCTTTGACCTTAATTTAAGTGCATGCACTATGAAAATGGTGTGTTTGTAAGGAAATGGTTAGTTTTCCTCTTCGCTTTGTCTCATATACGTGTTTATTATGCCAAAATAATTTCCTTGTCACTAAACGTTTTCTACGAAAAACTTGGTTTGCATTCAATAGCAGGCTGTCAGCCTCGTTGTTGATTCGGTAAAGCACTACCCTGGGTACCAGAGCCTTTAAAAAATTGAGCAATTTTGCCCCCAGGTTCGGAAATTGGATTTTCTTTACAACAGGAATATCTTTATTTCAGGGGGCGTGGCAATTTAAGAGAGAAAGCCGCTTGCACATATGCAGTACCTAATTATAGCGGTCGCACAAACCAAATTTGACGAGAATCCGGTGATTAGCTTAACGTTTTCCTTGTCCGAATCTTTCTCTAAGGTGGCTTCTTCATTCGATCTGCAAAACGAGCAACCATACGATGTTGTTAGTGTCTAGCTGATATCTTTATATCTGTTCGAAAAGATTGTGCCTAAAGAAATAGATGTATAGCCTGCTAGTGCTCTATGTAAACGTGAAACACGATTGCAATGGCCTCCTTCAGTAGTATCAAGGCAACTAATCACATTTGTTGCTGGCGTCTTTACTGTACTCAGAGTGATTTGATTGAAGGCACATTTTTCCCAAGTATTTGCTCGCAGGCACATAATACTTTTAATGAGGCCTGCCCCTGGTTTGAACCAACAATAGCGTTAGAATTCCAAACTGAAGAACCTTTTCAGCTGAGCTTGAAGATAAGAAAGTTTTCAAAATGCTAACTCTGCCACAAAGTGTATTTGACAATGGTCAGTCCCGTAGCGCCTATTGGGGCCGGTCGGGCCCGGCCCCCCCCAATAATTTCCAAAAGTTGGACTTTTTCTTTCATCGTGTTAAGTAAATTGACTGAAGACTTCAACTCAACCAAAGTAGTGCCCTCTAAAAGCATTTATATCTTAGTTTAGTTGCAGGTGGCGTTTGCATCCCTCACGTTCTTGAAATTCTCTCCGAAATTCTCTCAGAAACATGAGAAATTGCTTGTGTATTAGTTGGGTGGGGCAAGAAATTTGGAAAAAAAATTGAGTCGAGAGATGTTTTCTAAGCCAAAGTAAAGGGCGTGGCAAAAATATTTTTCTTGGCGCTTAGTCCCCAGACCCTCATTTTTGGCGCGGGACGGTGCCCCCCCCCCCCCCCCCTCCAC
>REGM01000316.1:92135-109216 GCA_004194415.1 Aurelia aurita
GAACCTCATTTTTGGGGCGGGACGGGGCCCCCCCCCCCCCCCAATCGCAAAAACGCTCCTACAAGCCTGCAATGGTTCAATGAGTAATATAGACTCTAAACATACAAATGCTTTAAACACAAGGATGTTTTATTTTTCAGGTTGCAACTACATGTTAAATGTCAATGTCAACGTCCCAAAGATTGTCTGGTACTCTGCCACTCTTAGAGAACTTCACAGACCTCTGATTTGGAAAAAAATTGAAAGAACCAACTGTGTCAAGACATTTTTAAATTGAGGAACATATACAGTAAGCTATTGGGACTTTCAGTTTCGAAGAATGTGTAATAATTTTAATTAAAAATTAAATCAACCGAATGTATAAATTATCGTCAAAGTGATTGATTTACTCAAAATTTACATTGTTTGCTTTTTCTTAAATTTTCTCTCTGAATGAATGAATGCCATCTTTCATTAAATCAAAAATCAGACACTGTGATTTTCTTGTGCTCTGTAATAGACAATAATGGTGAAGATGGAAGGTGGATGAGGTTCACGAAAGATACCATAAAAGAAGCCAAGTTTTGAGGACATAGCTGGTAGCACCGATTTTTTACCTTCCCACAGGTTTTTTACCTTCGGGCTAGATGTAAGGTATGTCCTAGATATTTCAAGAAAAAACCAATTAAAAGATTTGCTCTGGTTTTGTTCACATATCTTGCCTGAGAACTATATTGTCGTAAACTTCGAAGGAAAAAGCCACAATCGATAAAAGCCACTTTTTGAGGACAGCTTGAACATAATTCAGAGGAGAAGGCCAAATTTAGGGCCAAACCTACTGTGGGACCGCTGTCCTCATTGGGACATGACCACCCCTGGCCTAGGGTTTTTATAACTTTGGCCTTGGGCTTTCTCAGCAAAACTGTTTTATGCCAAACATAGCTGGCAATCAATTAATTGAGGAAGTTAACAGAATAGCATCAGAAATTCTGCTCTAGAATACCTGAAATTTTGTGCTGAACAGCTATGTCCCTAAAACTTGGCTTTTTCTGGGGATTGCTCCATAAAGCTCGGCAAAAACCGGGTTGGTTTATTTTTGTGCCCAGGACAAAGATGTGTTCAAGAGTTTAACAGTACTTGACCGCCCCTGAGGATAAAAAAAGGCAATAATGTAATGAAACTGGAATGTTGCGTGACAAATCGTTTCCTCTCGAATACATTTAAATACTGTGAGTATGGAAGAACTTTAGGCAGAAGTCGTGGATGGTGCAATCTGCAATGGCGTCTTTCAGTGGTTTACCTTCAAAGGCTAGAAAACGCGGGTATTCTACATGTCCTGCTTGTAAATTGAGTTATCCTGCAAGGAAAAAGCCCAAAGTATGTGAGTGTGGGAAAGAACTTGGTGGGTCGTTCACGGAACCTAGCCCAAAAGTTGTGCTTCCAAGCTGTGTTACAGTATTTAGAAGTGGATCGCAAGGTTCTAGTTTTGAATTATTTTCTTGTCTCACCTCCGGCCGTGATACAAGGACGTTCGTATTGCAGGGAAACAATGCACACGACAGGCTATGCTACCAACAGAAATGCAAGGAGCTTCGAAGCAGCATGTCAGCTAGTGGGAAGTTGTCAGACTTTAAATGCAAGCATTTGCAATTAGTGAAAGAGAGGATTGAACCCATCTACTCCATTTCCTTTTCTGACATGGAAGTAGACGATTTATCTCCAGACGTTAAGATACGCGAAAAAATGAAAAAAATTCAAAGGCAAGACATGCCAACAGTTGTCAAATTAACAAACAGAACATATGCCGTTAAGGGTGACGAATCAACGACTGATCCGATGGGCTACGTTCATGTTACAATAAACGATGGCAAGAAAATTTTGCAGTGCACCACTGATACGTGCAGAAACAGGCATGAGCGCTTGAAGCATGGCGGACAGTTTCAAATATGCGTCCATATTCATTTCGCCTTGTTGGCAAGAAAACTGAAGGAGGGTATTTTGCCACGATCAGGTCAGTCGGCCGCATCAGATGTCCCCAGTTCTACCACGGAAAATCCTAGTGTAGAAAACCGGTCCTATCAACTTTCCTGGGAAGAGGATTTGGAAGGAACAAGTCTTCATCGTTCTTCCACTTTGAAGGTAAGATGTTCTCTCTGTGTGTCTTTGTGGGCTTTGTATTTGTTTTTTGGTTATTTGTGCCTGCCTACCCTGCATCATTTGTCTTGTGATAAAAGAAAGGAGAAGATTTTACAACCGTTGGCAGCAGGAGGTTTTTCAAGATGCATTGATACAATCGACCTTCTTTAATAGTACACAATGAAGCTCGGTAAAATTTCCTTCCCGCCACCCTTTTTGCAAAATTGTGCATTGTGTCAAATCAAAAACTTTCTATATTTTTCTTTAATTACGCCAAATTAGATCTACATTATCATGTATCCTCCAAAAATATAAAAAGACTAATGACAAGTCGCTTTCTCGTTAATGGGGAGACATTTTTATAACGTTGGAAATACATCGCATCCCAAAATGCTAAATATATCCACAGTCGTCTTGTGCCACAAAACAATTTTTGAATATGCTTACGTAAAAGCCAGAAAACAATAGACGACTGTGCTAAAGATGGCGTCAGGGAATTTTTTTAACCCAATCCTTTGCGTTCCATGATAAATCAACCAATCAAATAAATCGAAATCCTTTCAGATGAATATCTGTCAACCGTTACATACAGGGCCTCTTCTAACATACTAGCTGGGTGGGCAATTGCCCCCTAGTCCTTTCTTTAAATCTATTGTTTTACTTTTTCAAACAATAAACCTATTGTCCCTTTTAAAGTGCATATCACCCTTATCCTATAAAGCAGGTAATCTGTTGCCACGGGTATATAGAAACATAAAAAAATACACTGTGGGATTTAAAGTAAGGGTTTTAGAGAAATGGGGTGTTTAATAAGAGGATTTCGTCAGTTTTCGCGCGCCTTTTAAAAAAAGCCGGGCATGATGGGGGTCCGGTGACTAATCTAGCCTTGACGTCATCCAAGTCATTCCAGGAAATACTATACAGGTCTATACAGACAAAATGCCGGATAGATGTGTTGTTTTTGGCTGCAATAATGCAGCAAGCCTTGAAAAAGAAGTATCCGTGCACAGAATTCCTTTCTGGAACGATGATAGACCAGAAGCTAAACGCAGAAGAAAATTGTGGATAGATTTCGTGAAGATGAAACGTGCGCATTGGACGCCGACACAAGCTTCTGCGGTGTGTTCCATTCATTTTAGCCCAGACGACTACGAACGTCGTTTCATATCATTGCCTGGTCTTGGCAAACCTTGTCATCCAAGATTAACTAGAGATGAAATCGGAATCAAATCTTTTCCGACGATATTCAAGCCAGTTGCAGAAGAAATATCGGACCGAAGTCATCGACAGGTAAGGCAGGCTCAAAAGGGCCTAACCAATATTTTGAGTTTGCTACTTCCTTCTTTCGAATTTGCTCTCTAATTTGTTTAATATCATTTCATGAACACCGTTGTAATTATAGTGGGTTTCTTGAAGGGTATTTTTTTATTTCGACTTCAAACTTATTAATTTTTCGGAATTTTAAAATGATTATTGTCATCATTTAAAGTAAAGCTCGTGGCCTATTCATTTCTGTCTGAGCTTTCTGCTGTTTTCTTGATAATGACTGACTGAAGTTGTGCTTTTATTATGCTATTTTACTCGTTGCAGCTGCTCAAAGATGCAAGAAAAGAAGCTGCCTCAAGCCACGACGAGCAGACATGCCAGGAAAGCCCAACTGTAGCTGCAGCTGCTTGCAGTTCTTTTGAAGACGATGTCCCAGCTGATGTACCTGATAATGATGTTATGATCCAAATCAAGGTGAGTCCCAGCAACCACTAATTATTTTTGAATAAAGCAAGCATGGTCAAGTTCTCCACAACTTCACTCTTTTAAAGTTACAACGTCATTTCTCTAAGATCCAGTGTAAGTGTGTAAGTAATATTATAACTGTTTACTACCTCATTGTAAGCCATCTGACCTTGAATTTCTTATTTACCCAGTGCTTTGACCAACATGTGCAGACAGAGTTTTGTAAGGGTAACATGGAGACACAAGTCGATATGGCATGCCAAAGTTGCAAACGTTTGTCAGTCCTGAGAAGAGTGTACCGGAACAGATGGCTAGAGTCGAAATTCAAGTTGAGAGCATGTAGGATAGAGCTGGACAAAGCACTGAAAGAGATTAAAGGTAACCACCAATGCTTTAAACGTTGCCAAACAGGTTTAGAATATATCACCATGTCTCACTGTATTTAACAACCTATGCCAATGCTTTGACCATGATTTTCCAACTTCATGAAACTGAGGACCAATTTCACAACATGTTAAAACTTGCTTGGTGAGACTTGTTTTCATGACAAACGTGTTGGTAAAAGACCATAGTTTGGCCTTTACCATGATTGACCATTATCAAATATATGGTCAAGTCCTATATCTTCTCACAAAAGCAAGATCAATTACTGTATGGTCAAACATGGAAGTTTGAAAAGTTGAAAATTGCCATCTAAAAAAAAGTAGAACACATATGAAAAAACTGCCAAAAACGTTAAGACCCTGGAGAGAATTTCTGCTATTCACAGATATTTCAGACTGACATAATTGTAAACATATTGTGATATATATAGTCAAAGGTATACAGTAGTTTGTCAGTAATAGCTAAGAAATTCTTTTAAACTCCAGATAACAACAAAAACAATGAAGAGGAGACCGCCCCAGAGCCAGCTATTGAAAGCGATAATGAAAGTGTTTCAGAAGATGAGTCCGACTATGAAATGGAGGTAGAGCCAACAGACGATAGTGTTTTAGAAAGCATGGATGATGATGATGATGATGCACTTTATGAAACTGAAAGTAATGGTGATTCCACTTGCTCTAGTGAAGAGTAAGTATAGGTGTTGGTCAGTGGCGTGGTCAGGGGAGGGTATGAGGGGGCAAATGCCCCCCACTTCCAATAATTTGGCTAAAATTGTAATTGAAAAATGCAATAAAAATGTCTGGGTATACCTTTTTACCTTCCCAGTCTGAAAATTTTAGACTTTTGCCTCCTCACTACTTTTTGTCTGGCCCCGCCACTGGTGTTGGTGTATTATTTCCTATATCGACTTCAGTTCCGAACCTTGGAGACAGCTATGTAAGTAAAGTTTTAACAAGAGAAGGTGCTTTTTGCATTGAGGTAAAAAGTCTGTCATGTCTTCCTGTATTGTATTATGTTTATCTGAGGCTCATCAACCTTGTTGAAGTAAGGCTAAACAGATCAAGTTAATTTATGGCTAAACAGATCAAGTTATTTGGCTAACATTGGTCATCATTGTTCCTTTCATTTCAGCCTTTTGATTTGCAGAAGACAACACTTTGTATTCATAATAAAACAAGAAAAATGAAATACATTGGCTACCACAATTGATAGCATCTGTGGTAGATTAAATAGCAAATGTCAAAATAATGTGATATTCTCTTGCAGCCAAGAAAGAACAAATATCCGCACACAATCAAAATTTATCGTGTTTCTTTCACAACTCCTCCTTCTCCTGAAATTCTGCCCAGTGTGCAAAGCTGACAATCCATTGCTAGAATCTAGGGCAGTTGGTACAATGGCAGAGATAAAAATCACATGTGGAAATGACAAGTGTCCACAGAGGGAAAATGTTTGGCGAAGTCAACCTTTTATGCCAGAATCGAAAGTTGCCGCTGGAAACTATTTGCTTTGTTTCTCGACATTAGTTTCGGGAGGATCTGCATCTAAGACATTTCAAATATTCCGAAATATGGGATTATGCTGCATTTCACTGAAGACCTTCTTCAAGCACCAAAAGGTAAGATTTGAATACTGTATGCTAGGGATGTATGATTCAAAGTACAATATTCTCAGAGAACAGGAATTAAAACAGAGAAATCAATGTTTCTATTATGATGGTATATTTTGAGTTATTTTGTGAAGATGTTAATTCATTTCAAGCCTCTAACAAGCAAAAGTAGCTTTATTGGTAAGAAACAATTGTTATCAACAGGAGCAGAAAAGAAAAGCAGAAAAGCACCAACCTTGATCCTGAAATAGTTCATGTAGATAAACTGCTTGCACTGTTGCCAAAATGTGCAGACTTTGTGTGTGATTTAGAAGTCAATCACAATGCATCACAAGGTTTTTGTGTTCTTTTGTTGCATATAAACCTTACATGCTGCATTCCATATTCTGCTCTATTGAAATAGTCCTTTTCCCCTTCCCACTGGCATTGAAAAATTAAATACCCAACCTTAAATCCTTATAGGAAAAGTTATTCCCAGCAATACATTTATATTGGAAAAGCTACCAAGTCAAACTATGGTCAAAATTAAAGGATCAAAACAAAGGCCTGGTGATTGCTGGTGATGGGCGCCATGACAGTATGGGCCACAGTGCAAAATATGGTGCCTATACAGTGTTCAATTGTGATATCAACATGATTTTGGATTTTGCACTTCTTCAGGTAAATTTCAGGTCCATGTAATTATTACCATATACATTATGGTGACTGTCAGCTTAAACATAGAACTGTTTGACATTTGTTATTCCTTACCTTACACAGCATTTGGGATATCATCACAAGGTTTTTGCCAGATGAAATATTGGCATTAAAAGCTGTTAAATTTGTCCTAGACTCTTGCTTCCCCTTATTAAAAATCCCCAGGCAATGCATAATCGTGTTACATAAACAAGGAAAGAGTTGAATAATTCATTCTTTCAACAATAGCAAAATTTAGTGCTGAGTGTATAAATTTATCTTATTTGTCTGGACTATATAAATATCAAATTTAAAGCATGCACTGTATTTACAATATCAGTGAGGGTTATGCCTGCTGGTCTGTGTGAATAAGTCATTTTTTGTGTTCATGTTTTGTATTATTTCCATCTTTAAATGGTTAAATTTGTTTTCATGTTTTGATAAAATTTTATTCAAACTGTAGAGAAATGAAGTTGGTAGCAGCCAGGCAATGGAATATGCTGGCTTTCAAAGAGCCATTAAACATCTTTTGGACAGTGGATTTGAAATAGCAGCTTTCGTATCAGATCGCCACTTATCTATTGCCAAGCATATGCGAGAGCAGCTTCCATTGGTTCGACACTTCTTTGACTTATGGCATTTGAAAAAAAGTAAGTTTGATATGAACTTTTTCATAGTTTGCAGTGTGAAGATTTGATAATCTGGATTGAATTGTGTTGAAAGGTAAATGACACCGCTAGAGTATGTATTGAACCGAATCAAAACATATATATTTGGATAAAAGAGAATTTCCATCCACTTTTAAGTTTTTGATATATGGCTCCTCTCCTTGCAGAGATTCAGAAAGTTCTTAGTGCAGCAGCAAAGAGGAAAGACTTGGAAGAAATTGAACAATGGATAAAACCATGTATCAACCATTTTTACTGGAGTGCTACCACAACTTTTGATGGCAATGGTGATATCATTTGGGCAAAATTTAAATCGTTTTTAAGTCACTGTGTTAATGAACATACCGAATTGGATGAACCCCTCTTTAACAAGTGTGCCCATGGAGCAATTGAGCATCGCCCATGGTTAGAGAAAGGTATGTCTGAACTTGTTCCTTACTGTATAGCAATTTGGTCATTCATTATATTGGATGTTTCTGCGTCTGGCATTTAGGTTTATGTTAATTTGTGACACCACAGGTTGTTGAGTTCCGAGGATGAAGTTCTAAAAAGTGATCATTATTCCTCGTAGGTGGAGATGCACATGACAAGATGGTATCACTGCTAACAGACCCGTTATTGGTGAAAGGCATAAAGAAGGCATCTCCATTACAGCAAACCAGCTGCCTAGAAGGCTTTCATTCTGTCCTTAATCATTTTGCTCCAAAAATGATTGCATTTTCACATACCGGAATGAAATCTAGGTAACGCTTGGTTCACACTGAAGTAAAGCTATGCTATAAATGCAACATAACAAATGATTTTTTCATTAAATTGAAATTTTGATGCCTTTTTAAGATTTCCACCACATTTGGCTAGAATCAAAGTTAATTTATTCCATTTGGAAGTGCCAATTCACCAAAAATGCATTTAAAATGAGTTTGAAAAGTTGTTATCCCTATCAAAATGGGTTTTCACTCTTGTGTGAACCCAAGGTTTTTTCACCAATGCCTCTCTCTTTGATTGTAGAAAACTACTATTACAGGCTTTGCGAACATTAACATAGTTTTCCTGCCTAAGAATTCTCAAGAATTTCTAAGGAATTCTTGGTTAAACAAATTTACAGTCTTTCATATGACTCAAGAATTCCTATCAGAATGTGAAGAGTTCTTAAGAATTATTGAGGATTCTTGTCATTTTAATGTGAGCAAGGCCTGTACTGTATATATGTTAAATTTTTGCAAAATTTTGTATGGCTCCTTTAGTTTCAGAAGTTTTAAGTAATAAGAGTTTCATTGTGTAGGAAACATTGCATATAACAAATAACTATTTTTATATACGTAACTAAAGCTCTTGTTTATCAGGCACATATTGGCATCAATTCATTTCAATGAAAATCTTCAAAGAGAATTGCAAACAGATGAAGATGGAAGAAACCAAGTTGTTGTGGCATGGCCCAAATTCAAAAATGGTGAAGCTACAGTGAGAAACATCAGAGTAAAACCAACCTTTGGTAATTGTTTTTATCTTGAAAACATCTAAACTTGATGCAGCCATGCAGTACAGGCCTTGCATACATTAACATCCAAAAACTCTAAAAGGATTTTTAGGAATTCTCCACACCCTGATAAGAATTCTTGAGCGAGGCAAGAAAACAGTGTTAATGTGCACAGGCATGTACTATAATTATTACAGTGGTAATACAGTGGTATATACTGTAATTCAGTTTAACAATTAGGCAAAGGTACAGTATGTATATATATACAGTATGCCTGACATACAGAGACGTAGGAACTGGGGGGCACTGAGGGCACGTGCCCCCCAAGATTTTGCAATAAACAAGGGAGTGCCCTTTTTTGTTTCTGAAAGTGCCCCCTTTAGCTTAATGAAAAAAGTGCCCTTGAAGTGTCGCGTCCCCCCCAAGTTTAAGATGCTTCCTACGGCCCTGCTGACATATCCATTTCACATATACAATCACTTATTAAGTTCTGTTTGTATGCACAAGAAAAGTTGGTTTGTTGATGTGGTAACTGTGTATTATTTGATCATGCATTAGATGTGCATCACTGATTTTATTTCAAGTTAACAAGTCACTGTCTGCTTCTCCTAATGCCTAACTTGTATCTTATTTTACCAGAGTATGTCCAAAAAATATTTGAAACTCTTTTGGGTGCTTCTGACAGAGACCTGTCTGATGCAAACAAAGAATTGGAGGCTGCTACACCAGAGCCAATGAACAGGATGTTGGAACGCCAGGAAAGAGATGAGGCAATAAAAAAGTGGGAGGAAAGAAATGCCATGAGAGTTGTCAATGTTGAGGCAACTGCAGGTGGGTTAGGTTCTTCTGTAATTCTGAATCATGAAAATGTATATATATATATATATAGTAGGTTTTTTTCAAAGATTTACATGAGACTTTCTCTAGCACAATGACATCAATTCACATGAAAAGAACATAATTTATGGAAATATACAACCAAACTACAGTATTTGTGAGACAATCAGCAGTTAGTGGGTGGGAGAACTACTAGCTTAGAGACCACTGGGTCCTGGGTGTAATGCCAATAGTATATGCATATGTACATGTGCTCAAATATTATGCACACAGTAGAATGCATAACAAGATATTACATAATATGTAATTCATATTTTTACAAAATAGGTTTTTATGTTTGGATGCTTCATTGAAATTTACCAATTAATACATGATGATGACAAGCAATTCTTTTCCTCAGAGAATATAATGCGTCTCTGAATCCAAACATATAACCTTTCTTTCAGATCCTGTTACTACTGCACCTCCAGTGACTGGGACTTCAACAAATACTGGGGCCACACGTTGCTGCAGGCTTTGTAAACACCCAATGAAAGGCCACAAAGATGTCAAGGATTGTCCCAGAAATGCACCTAAACAATGAATCATTCATCAATTTTGCATGTCACATATTCTCTGAGAATCGAAATGCTTGTAAATGGATGACATTTCTTCGGCTATCAGAAAATAATTACTACATACTATAAAATAAACTGTAGCCTTCTACAAAATTGAGCTATGGTCACACTAGGCACATTATCTCCTTGCATCCTTATAAAACAATTCATGTAAGGCTAACTGTCAGCTGTATAACCTGTGTGTTCTCCAGTAGGTTCTTTGAATTTACTTCGAATGGCATGATAGCAGCAAGCTGGCAACGGAATTCTTTTTTTGCCAAGAAATCCATGCACCAGCCTCGTAAATTCTCTGTACGCCACTCCTCTGAGAAATCTGAAGTGGAAAAATTTTTATCATTTACTTATCATTTTGCAACAACTTTCTTTTTGTATCCTCATTTTGAGCATTATAAGTAGAGAAGGTCAGAATTTTTTATAAATTTCATCAGTAAATATCTGTAGTTCAAGAGTACCTGTTTGTTGACAAAAACAAGAATATATTTGATGGTATGCATACTGTTAAAAATGAATATCTACATATGATACACAAACAATATCTAAAGTAATACTTACTTCTCTTCTGAACCAGTTTGTCTGTACCTGCCACCTTGTTTGGTCTTATACTTCGTTGCAGCAGCAAGTAATGGCCATGTTTCAAGACAAATTGGCCGAAAACCAGGATGGTCTATCACACAAATGGGTGGTGTGCCACAATCCAGCAGGACACGATCACTAGATAGTGAGCTGACACAAGCATCAATCTCTGTACAGCAGTAACATTCCAATGGATTTTGTAATGTCTCTGTGTTGCAGTTCCCACATTTGCACCTAAAATAGAATGCAAGTCAAGCTTTCATCTCTTATAGAGAAACTCTATAATACTCGCAATACAAACATATTATAACCCCTTAGTAGTGTTGAAAAATAAAATTATAGAGTAACTTAATTCATCCCTTTGGGACGTACATGTTTACTGCATTGCCTCTGCAATTCTTGCTGTTTATTTGACTGAATATTGTCACAGGGTGTATGTAAAGAGTCAGTTGTATGAAAATCTATAAGACTATACTAGATGGTTTAAATTTCCCAAAATGCCCAAGCTAGTGACTTGCCCTTTATGTATGATTGTCAAAGCATGTGCTAAAGAACATGTGTCACAACCTAAGACTACAGTGAAGCGGATAAACCCAGCCACAACTTTATGTGGGCTTACCAAAAACATAATAAATGTCAAAAAGGCCAATATGATGGAAAAACTAAAAATTAAATTTCCTGTAGCAAAATGAACGTTAAATTGCATCCAGCAAATGTTGAGATCATCTTGCCATCACATTTCGACCTTACAAGTTTCAGATACCTAGTTTAAAACAACAAAAAGTGAGGACATGTTAACATTTTAAAGCCAGGCCCAAGTTCGACCATCTTTACTATAAATAGCATTTAGGCCCTATAATATTTGAACACTGAAATATCCCTCTGTGTAAGGGATGACCGAATGTAGTGATCTCAACGTACCAAATTGCTAGCTCTGTTGTGCCCACCAGTCTCTTCTGAAATTCTTCCAGTCGTTTTCTTTCGGCTTCTCTTCGTTGCATGTATCCAGCCACCCAAGCTGGGTCAGCGATGGGCTCATCTGCATACGGAACGACGATGCCGCGTTGGTCCAACGGGATCGCTTCAGCCGCGACCGTGTTTTGTGGGTCGAAATCCTCGACTTCCACAGCGTATTCCTCATCGTAGTTGTCTGAAAGCTCTCCGGAACTGTTTTCAGCAAGCGAACTTGTGTCAGACATTTTATCCCACGCGAAAAAGGTCCTAAAACACTACGAAAACACTCCACTTTACTGCATTGCGGTCGATGATAGTGACGATCAGTAAGTCAAATGACTTAAATGACGTCAAAGGACACAAAGCATGACTAGTCCCAGTCTCCTGAGCAGCCCGAACTTTTCGATAAACCACGAAAAGGAAAAGACGGGAAAAAATATGTTAAAAGTGAGGTACCAAGTATATCTTGGATTTAAAATGAACAGTATTGATAGTATTTTCAAAATAAATAAAAAACCCGACAAGGTGATATGCACTTTAACCAAGGAAACAATTGATTGCCCCTGAGTCCTGGCCCCATAAAAGAGGTTCTGGTTACATAATCATAGAAGTAGGCTGGTCATGAAAAACTCGGGGGCACAATCCTGTACAAATTTGGATAGGCCTACGATCATACACCAATGTTTCCGATTTGCTTCTTTCAAAACTGTGGAAAGTTCTTGGTCATCTATTAAGGTTTCATTACCCATAGCAATTCTTTAAGTCTCCACTTTATTTGACTGTGTTCATCCTCCGTCCATCAGATACAGATGACAAGAAGATTGCCACCCGCGATTCCATGTGAGATTGTCAGACGAGGTGCTCAGAAAGTTGCGGAACATAAATTGTATTTTGAGCCAAGCCACCAACAGTGTTTGCTGTGCAATTCCAACCTAAGTGAAGCTATTTTCCCAAAAGGAAGTTCTTGCAAGGAAGGAAATGGGATACTGCTGACACACCAAATGCCCTTTGAAAAGTGCACAATAAAAGTGAAGATATGCCAGAATCAAGCATGTATGGCCGTTAACCACGTTTTCCCTTATGATGAAGGTAAACTAATTTTTGAGATGCTTAATGTTTTACTCAGTTCAACGGTACGAACCCCCGTCCAGCCTTTTGCAGAAAACTTGACCAATGACCAATCACATTGACCAATCACATTGACCAATCACATTGACCAATCACATTGACCAATCACATTGCGGAAAATTCGATGCAGAAAATTCGGTCAATTTAAAGCTTTTGCTCAAGTTTATAAAACGCAGCAAGGACACCATATGACGAAACCTATTCTACGGTTGTTTGTTTACCAAGGGTATATAATCTCTTCCAACGAATTATCTCAATGTTTCTACGAATAATACTGAAGTTTTCGAGGAATTGTGGCGTATCCAATTTACCAAAGTCACTCGAGCGATTAGCTTTATTTCCCAAGCTTCGGAAAAGTATACCAGGGCAGCACATACCTGTATACCTCTAGTATAGATGACATACCCCTCCCCCCCAACAATTATATCTACATTACATTATTATTTTATTACCACCGACATAAAATAAAATTACTAAGAAATTACTGAAAAAGATAATGTTTTTGCGCTGTAGGTTTTTTATCCTGCTACCAGTGTCTTTTTAGGGTGACAAATATTGAGAACGTATTTTTCCTATCAGCTTTCTTGTCTTTCTTGTCAATATGTTAATTCCCATTGCTAATATATTACAGGATTGTTCAATGTTTGCAACAAGATCATCGTCGAGTTGGGGATTCTCATGGGATGGAGGGAATCATTGAAGAAAGGGATTCCCGTCAGTCACTTCATTGAAATAACGTTGAATACTTTGTTATTGGCAGTTGAAAATGTAAATATTCTTCTGTTTGATATTTCTTTTCTGTAGACATCCTATAAATTCATTTATTTACTCTTTATATACTCCAGATGCCCGGGGGGGTACATGACTTGTGGATGGACGGGGGTCTGCCGCCCGGTTTTCAGAAAGCCACCCACTTTTATGATGAATTTTGGTGGAAAACCACCCATTTTTAGCCATTTTTTGGCGATTTCAGCCAAACCGACCCATGTTTATTGAAAATCTGCCGAAAAATGACCCTTGTTTAGAGAATTTTGGGCTCAAAAACCCACCCATATGGGCGGCACATACCCGTACCATCAACATGTTATGTACCCCCCCCCCGGGTCCAGTTGGTGCTGACGTCGTCAGCACCAGACGAAGGATCTCTCCACGGCTATAAGCAGCTCTGAATTAAAAATTAGATTTTTAAATGAGAGCCATTATGCCATTTAAATGAGATTTTTAAATTAAATGAGAGCCGTTATGCCACTCAAACGGTAGACTTGCTCCAAGTCTCGTTCGTTATCTTATTCGGGCCTACTCGGTCAGCAATGAGCTGCGAAAGTGGACCTCCGCAACTCACTGCTGACCGAGTAGGCCCGAATAAGATAACGAACGAGACTTGGAGCAAGGCTACTCAAACGGAAACTCCGGAAAAATAAAATTCTCTCTTTCTCCCGTTCGTTTTGCCACACTTGAGTGGCATAATGGCTCTAGGACACGTCACTCTGCGACGCGCTTCGCTCTCGATGTATCACAATTGAAATGAAAAGAAGAAATAGTCGATGTATCATCGGAGTATCTAATTTTTAATTCAGAGTTTCCTAAAGCCCGTGATTTATCTAGCGACATAAAAAAGTTCTCTGCAAGTTGAATTTCCTTCAAATCTTCTTCTTCAAATGTTGAAGAAGCAAATTCTGATAAGTTGTGAAGGTCGCCTTTTTGCTTCCTCGTGGAAATGCATGAATTTTTGCGTTGTCCTATGCAGGAAAACCGACCTCCTAAGACAGAGCTGAACTACTTCTCCCAACTCTTATACAATGGCTTCTACGGCTTCGAAGCGTTGACTGATCGAAATCTAGATGATGTCATATGCGGTATTTGTGGAATTGTTGGAGAATTGTACCTTGGCGATGGCAATGAAAAGAATTGTTGTTCCTTGTGTGAGGTAAGAGCTATTGCTTCGCATATACCGTAAAAGCTCTATTTAGCCCTCCCTCTGTGTTGATCCCTTCAGGGCTTCAGCAGCAAGCTCCTTTCTAAATTATACTCATTTCTTAGCAGAAACTTGGCTCTGAAGTTTGGATCCAATTCTCATTTCTTTGAATTTCACTATTAATCATTATCAAAGTACATCCAGGACTTCTTTTTTAGCCAAGATTTACAATAAAGAAAAGCGGTTGCTTGTTAAATTAACGATATGAAGTCTGTTTATCGAAGCCTGCATGCCACAAATGATCCTTGATGATTTCGTTTTGTTGATACTGTGCAAATCTGGCTACAATAATCTTTGCCATTAGTCAATTAATCAGTGCCCAGATGAAAGAGATTAAAGAGACTGAAATGACCAAAATGGCCAAAATGACCAAAATGGAAAGTACATGCCAGCCAAATGCACAGATATATCGTGAGCATTTTCAAAGTGCCTTTGGCACAATTCGCGCAAGTTGTTTTCCACGTCTGAATAACTCAAGAAAGTCAAGAACTTTCGAGAGTTTCTGCTGCCTCAATGCGGGTCGACTTCTAACTTAGGGCCTGTTGTGTGAAATGAAACAAACTGTTAACTAAACTTTGCCTATATCCCGGTGTAAATTTCATTGCATATTAGCTTTTCCTTAAGGTACTGTGTTTCAGCCCCGCCACGCCCATTTCATCGGACACCGATATGGACGCAGAGGATCGAATCTGAAGCACCCCCTTGTTTCATATAATTCCAGCATGAAACAATCAAAATAAAAAAATTTCTGGCACAGATACAAATTGCTCAATATCTGCGGGACATTAATACAAATTTGGTCTGAATGACCATTAATGATCCTGTTTTTCGACCGCTCGCCATAAAGCATGAAAAAGGCCGCTGTCAAGTTTTCGTTGGTTTTCTTTGCGCAGGGGGGATAATCATTGGATAATTGCGTGCCAAACGCATTTTTTCTTGTCTTTGTGCTAATTATCTGCGATAACATGCTGATCAATCACACTAATGAGCGTTACTGACTGACTGACTGACTGACTGACTGACTGACTGACTGACTGACTGACGGACGGACGGACGGACGGACGGACGGACGGACGGACGGACGGACGGACTGACATCGAAGTCGCTTCTTAGATTACAAAGTACTTTGTTATCAAAAATGAGTGTAGCCGCCCGGGCCAGTTTCCCCAGCTATCTCGTATAATTTTACATAGGCTTTAGATTACTGTACTTGGCCTGGCAATTCTGAATTATAACTTCTTCATGGGTGTTCATTGATACATCTGATTCTCATTATGTGACACACGAGGGTAAATAATGTTTCAAATAAGGCTTAGCCCATATCTGAGAATATTTTTGAAATTTCAGATGATCCCATTTCAATCCTTATACTTAAAAATTATTCATAATTAATGTTGAGGCTCTACAAACAAATAATATCATTTTGTTATTAGGTTGATATGACGACCGAAGGAGACTCCCTCCCAGTCAGTGAGGATAGCAAACATTTAGAAAGCATGCTCACAAAGATAAAATTGCGGCTGGTTGAGCAATGTTGCTTTGCCAACAGTAAACTGCCATTCAAGATTCGGATCAATCAAGTTCCTCCAGTGATACCTCCTGCCGGAGGAAATTTGAATTAAATACAGAAATGGAAAAAAGGAGCACGTATTTAACTAAAAAGACAGATGGACAAGACGGTTTGTTATTCAACGTTGCACCCAATTAATACAATTCCTTTCCATATATTAACGGTTACTGTAACCCTTCATGCAGTGATTAAGAAGCCCTATTTTCCTTGGCCGTTCGTTAAAATATACGATACCAAATTATTTATCATTCAAAGCAGAATTAAACGCAAAATACTATAAAAATATAATCAGTTGATTAAATATAATTGAAAGGATTTATTACAGATTTTAGGCAATTCGACCACCATCAACCCTTGCGAAAAAAACTTTGCGTAATCTATTTACCAAAGAGTTAAGGTCCTGAGCTGCAAAACAGTGTCACGAATTTTTGATACAACATACACTGTCTTGAAATAGTGCAATTTTGAATTCATGTTAATGTCTGAAATGTCTTGTTTAACTTTCAAATCCTTGTAAAACTCGGACCAGTGGATCTATCAAAAATCGCTGACATTGTTTGTAGTTCAATATTTTGTTATCCTGTTTTAGCGATTTCCAATTGCCAAGTCTTGACTGAAGACTTTGAAAAGAAAATCAAGCAAAATCCGATCTGAATGATGATACTTGATTTATTTGGAGCACAAGTAGGACAAGTCGTAGAACCATTACCCAAAACAAGAGAGGGTCTGTGAACCCGGGGGGGGGGGGGGGGAACTTGAGAACTCCAT
>REGM01000316.1:109626-120895 GCA_004194415.1 Aurelia aurita
CCCCAATCGGGGGACCAAAAAAACCCCCCCCCCCCCCCGGGCCTGTGAAACAAAGATCAAACCATATCTACGGCCGTCCTTGCACTTTCAACTCCCTTGGAATACTTTTTTCCCATATCATCCTAGGTGATCCTCTTTTGCTTGCGCAAATCTTTAAAGATCGACAGCTCAGCCTCGCTTCTTTAAATGGAATGGACAAAGAGAGCTTGCTTGAAATTGCACGATATTGTAAAGTGAAAACTGCATCAAAATCTATGGTTAGTATATGGTGCCTCTGTAGAATGTGTCAAAAAATCTACAATATGAAAATAGACAAGTATCATATTTGCTACTGATTGCCTTGTTGAGCTGGCAAATCTTTTTAGTATCAAAAGAAGCTCATGAGTAAAGTGAATGACCTGAGTTATATGGCGCAGTCTACAAATAGGACAAAAGAATACCCAAACACACTATTGCTTCTTTTGGCTTTGCTTTCTTTGGGCACTCGTCGGATCATCAAATACAATAGGCTATTTTAAAACCTATGAGATCTCATCTTTTAACTCAGGTTTTTAAAAAGGTGATCCTTTTTGGAACGCAATTTTAGATCTTGTTATGTTCAAAATTAGTTTTACTGATAATATTGATAGGACTACTCCTAAGAACGAGAAAATTGTCAACAAAATGAAGAGAAGAAGCTAGGCTACTCACTTGAAAATCAATGTATTTACTAGTTTCGCAAATTACAAAAAGTCTGCAAACTTTGATGTAGCGATTCACTAAAGAACTGTTTTTCGAAATACTGCAAAAATTTATATTTCTATTTTCAGGAAATGCTCCGTTTCAGTCTACGAGCATTGTATGCAACTATACTCGTTGGAACTTCGCCTTGCCATGGTTTTAATAGCTCGCCTGGCCACACTGGTGGATTCTACCATCTCGTCTGCAGACACAGTGTAAGCTGCCTTTATCTTGTCATTTTTTGAAATTCATGCCCTTATCTCATTTTTGAAATTCATGCCCTTGTGTGACACAAACACAAGAAACCGTTTATAAGAAACAGTAGGCTCAATTTTGTCAAACTTCAGAAACTTTTTTGACATTTTTTAGAGTGCGAGTAATTTGGAAGCCCTTCAAACTAAAATATATTAGCTCTCCACTTAGGACATTAACAATATAAGAACTCATAAGAAACTTTTGGTAGCAAATTGGTCCAAAAATTTAAGAAACTGCCTACCAACCCCGGTCCAAAGTTTCTTATAAAGAAATGCGTGTGTTGAAAAGTATTAGGATTTCTAGGGATCTAGTCTAAACATAGCACAAAAGAACGGCACGTGCCACTTATGTTGCTATTGTTTTCATCGATCGAAAACATCAAATACAATAGGTTCTATTTAGATGGACCCAGTCCCCTTAGCTAAGTTGCCTTTTAACTCCGTTGATTTACTTTAAGGTTTTTGTTTATATAAGCAATCCTCAAAGCAATCAGTATTTATTTGCATCAATAAAAATTGTCTAATACGCCAGGTTTTTCTGACTCACCCGGTAGGAAATGTAGCTTTGATAAGATTGCGAATGAGACGAATTAGGAAACTAAGGAAAGAAATGAATCGATAAAGAAGTCACGTCAGTGGAAAATTCTTGTGGCATATCAATACAAGACATGTCATACACAAATCAATTTCTTAGTGGATTTTAATTACATGTTAACCCTTTTTGTTTTAGTGCACAGCTGCATCGAAGTTTCTGCTACTCAGTGAATCAGTTCGCGATGCTGCAGATCTCTATCTCTCGTTGAAATGCCCTCCTGTCACATTCGTATATGATACTGCATGTACCTTTGTCCGGCATCTTAATAATCGTGAACCATGCAGGACAAACAAATTTTGGGGAAACTTTGACGGTTGCTTTGAAATTCCGAGCCTAGACAGAGAACCGAATACGGTATGTATTTTTATCCTNATTGTTTTCATCGATCGAAAACATCAAATACAATAGGTTCTATTTAGATGGACCCAGTCCCCCTAGCTAAGTTGCCTTTTAACTCCGTTGATTTACTTTAAGGTTTTTGTTTATATAAGCAATCCTCGAAGCAATCAGTATTTATTTATTTATTTGCATCAATAAAAATTGTCTAATACGCCAGGTTTTTCTGACTCACCCGGTAGAAAATGTAGTTTTGATAAGATTGCGAATGAGACGAATTAGGAAACTAAGGAAAGAAATGAATCGATAAAGAAGTCACGTCAGTGGAAGATTCTTGTGGCATATCAATAGAAGACATGTCATACACAAATCAATTTCTTAGTGGATTTTAATTACATGTTAACCCTTTTTGTTTTAGTGCACAGCTGCATCGAAGTTTCTGCTACTCAGTGAATCAGTTCGCAATGCTGCAGATCTCTATCTCTCGTTGAAATGCCCTCCTGTCACATTCGTATATGATACTGCATGTACCTTTGTCCAGCATCTTAATAATCGTGAACCATGCAGGACAAACAAATTTTGGGGAAACTTTGACGGTTGCTTTGAAATTCCGAGCCTAGACAGAGAACCGAATACGGTATGTATTTCTATCCTTTTGTTTGTTTTACCTAATAAGGCCTTCATAATATAATGCAAACATCATACAGCCCCGACACCCACCGGGGGGGGGCCTTACTCCACTATCCGGTCATACTGGGTGTGCGTCAGTTTTGGGCCAAAACAATAATGGGAATGGTGTATACTTTGATTGAGAATTTTCTGGGATAGGGGTCTAGTTTTTCAAAATATTCTGACAATGCTTTGTTTTAGGTAATTTTTTATGTTAGGTTTTTATTTTCAACCCTTTCCTACTATCAAGATAAAATAAGGAGAACTATTTATTTCATCTTGACATTGTTTATTGATTTTAGATGATGAATGTGCCTGAATTAGTGCCCTCAGAGTACCTCACAAACAATAGGAAATATTCAAGCAAGGCCAAAATTGATGAAGACACACACCCTATATCGTTGAAACCAAGAAGATACGTACTTGGCGACCGCTTTCACACTACGGTAAAACCACACAAGTCTCCTCTCTGCTTGTATCACAACATCAACAATTGCGCACAAGCCAATGCACTCAAAACAAGCTACCAGGAGGCAGAAAACAGCAGGAAGAACAAGAACAGATTGCGGTCTGCCTGCAATCAAAATTTTCACCATCATTTCTTCTACAACTTCTTGATGGATTACTATCAAAATGAGAGAATAGTATTGAAGCAAATTGAATATTTGGAAGTATCTAGTGGTATGAAACCTCAAAGAGATGCATATATGCGATTTGTTGTTTTGAAGGACAAAGTCGGTAAGACCTTCAAGACTACCCTTGTTGTTTCTATTGAAATGTTTGACCTTGTTATATATTAATATGCCTATGATACGAAACTTATGCTGTGGTTATTGGTCTCTCTTCTGAATTCTCAGAGGCACATGTATACCATCCCCAGGGGGATACACGGGGGTCAGTCCAAGAAATTTTCAGGCAACCCAAAAATATCAGTTCAGCTTTATCACGACCTAAAAATATCTGCTCATTTTATAGTCTACACCTGTAAACGAACGAAAACATCCTAAAATGATGCAAAATTGAGATCCAAAAATATTAGTGTAACAATATTTGATGCCAAAAAATAACATTGCCATAATTTCAGTTCATTTTGACTCAAAAATATCACTTTCAGCAATATTCTGACCCACCCAAAATTATGGGACTTACCTCCCTGTATGTGCATGCATTGAGTGCCCCCCCCCTGGGATACCATCATCTCTATATGAGATAGCGGCAAAAAAGAGCATGGTAAATTACTTAAACTTCTGCATCTGTTTTAGGCTTTGTTGTTCAATTTTTCATCCTCGTGAACCCAGTTACACTCATTATGTAATAAGAAACTTGGATCCGGGGTTGGTAGGCAATTTTTTAAAATTTAGGGTCATTTTGCTACCAAAAGTTTCTTATGAGTTTCTTATACTGTTCAATACTTACTCAGGAAAATGGGCTGTAAGTGCATCAGCCTCTCTCGCCCTGCAGGTTGATCTGACTGCGGAGGAGAGTGCACCAGGCCCTTTTGTTTAGCTTTTTACAGTCGGGGATAGACTTGGAATACCAAATTCCGGCTAATGAACCTGTCAGGAAGTCCGTATGGACAACCGAAAACTACAAAAAACAATAAACTCAATAACACAACATAAGAAGGGACAGAGGGAGGGTGGGAGGAACTTTGTCTTGATAGTAGGCTCTCGTGAAACAAACTGATTGATACTGGCAAAAACTAAGAATATAAAACGCTACTGGCTATTAGTGACGTATTTTAGCTGTCGGACCAGAAATATCAAACAAGGCGATCGGCGACACTAAAGATACTGATGGGGCGGTCCGTCAAGTTGCCTTGACTAATGTTTTCTAGTCGAATTCCTCGCAGAATAAATTGGCAGATATGGCAATATTCCAGATCACCCACAAAAACAGCCCAAGGAGAGAATCTTTGTAAAGTCTTAATCATGCTCAGCTGCAGGTCCACGTATTAGGCCAGACTAATCGCACAAATATCACAACGAAGATTGTGCCCTGTGGCGTTCACATTAAAGGCAATGTGTCCGTACAAGTAAGCCTCCAAGAGGAAAGCATGTGATCAATTAAAATTTATTTTCAATCACGCATAAAAGGTTGCTTTGTAATTTTCTCTATTCATGTGATCAGTTTGAATGTCAACCAATCATTTGCCGAGAATTTGATGGATGTTGACAGGTTGGGTATACACTGGCCTTATATATGAACACATTGCCTTTAAAAACAGCAAAATTTATTGTATGAACGCTTGCCGGAGTCTAGAAGATAGCGGTGGTCTTGCAACAATCAAAGCATTCGAGAAGAGTCGGAATGGACGATTCAGAAGCGAACAACACGACAGACGAGGTGCGTTTTTTGTATATAATGTCCTAAAGGCTGTCAGTGTGTTTATGACGGACATCTGGATTCGCTGCAAGTTTTACTCAGGAAAGAGTCACATTCAAGAACTGATTAAACTCTTCATTCTGCAAGGCAGCATTTACATGAAACGTAATGAAATTTAGCCGGAGTGAAATGACTAAAGCTGTCATGAATCTCTCTAAATAGAGCAAAATTTCAAAATACATAGCTAGCAAAACGACAATAAAGTGCAAATACTTTCAAACTTTTCATTTAATTGACATTCAATGCTTCTTGCTTCATTCCAAAAAATCTCAGCTCTGATAGACGCAGTTGGATATTTAAAAAAAATATATTTTTAGGCAACTAAAATAGGCCCACTTTTCCAGACGAGAGGGAAAAGTGGGTCTATTTTCAAAACTCGTATAATAGGGGAATATTTAAAGGTAAACGATTCAAGCAATTAATGAAATCATATACCCCAACTATTTTCTATTCGATAAAGTGCCAATCGTTGCCTTTTATCGCAAGCAATCCCGTCCCCGCGACGAAAATGAAACTGCTGTGCTTATGCAGTGATCCACCATCGTTTTGACTTGGAAGGCCGTGATCGAATTTGATAGTAACGATCAAATAAAAACTTTTGCAGTTTGTTTTCGCTCATTTACTGGTTACAAGACAGCACTTTCAGTAAAAGCAATGCCTTTTTCGCTTTCTACACACAAAACAACGTGGCAGGATGAATATAAGTGCGGAATTTTAAGCAATTCAAGGCTTCGTTGAATTTGAGTTATGGCTGAATTCTCAATAGGCCCACATTACCCCATTTAGTAAAAAAATATGCAGAAAAATAATTATTGCTTCAATGACTTTGAAATAAACGTTATTCCACTTCTAAAAGACCAAACTTTCACCTCATTTTCATTTAATGGACCAGGAAAGCAAAATAACAGTGGCAGGGAAAAGTTCTTCTCGGCTTTGAAATTCTTCCACAGTAGGCCGTCCACTAAAATTATTTTATAAAACGATGGAGATACATCTAAGACTAATGTTTTATATAAAAGGGCTTCGTATACGCTTCCTACAGCCTGTGCACCGACATGAAATAGCGACAGTAATAACTGAATGCAAGCCACCTTTTCAGGGCTCCTAGCGAAGCAAACACGTGCCCACGAAATCCACGAGTCTGACTGGTTCAAAGCAAAAGTTTGGACAAAGTTTGGACACCTATTTCTACGGCACGTGACATGTCGCGGAGGGGGGCCTGAAAAGGTGGAATCCAGACAAGAATACAGAAGGAGTGATATCTATATGTGTTGAACGCTTTTAAATAATGATAAACTTACGATGTTGTTGTGTGAGAACATGATTCATTGTTCTTTTGTTTTACAGCTATTAAGGAAGGCTGTGCCAACAAAATGGGTCCACAGCAAAATGGGCCAATACTTTACGTAATTTCATAATTTGAGCAACGTGTATCTTGCCGTGTGTAATGGGGCATTTCGAAACATCAGGCTTTTTGGAACATTTTATAAAAGCTTTCAATTTCGAAATGCCTGTGTTTTGAATAGCGAGTGTTTCAAAACGCGCGAATCTACTGTAATTCTTGTCAGCATATGCAAAGAGTTCTTAACACTCCCATGAGAATTCTTACATGGAAGTACATGTACGTACACCAAGCCTGTACTGTATATATCCTGTATCACAACTTCGTCCAATTCTCTATTTGCTAGAATCTCTATCATGAAGCTGAAGGACTTGAACTCACTTTCCTTGTGGATGGGCATATGACTCGTTTTAAAACAGCCAAGTCAAAAAAGGACTCAAAGCCACACTGTTTTGGCGACTTTTCACTCAAAATAATCGGCAAGCTGAAAAATGAATGTCAGCAACAAGGTGAAGGATATTGGGTGTGTCAATGCACAGGCAGGGTTGGAGCCGGAACTGATAGCAGGTAATATTCATTGCAGATTATCATATAATTTTTTATTTGCATCAAAACAATGAAAGAATTAATAGACCATTTTGACAATTAAAATTGGAGACTGGGGAGAGCGGTTTGTTCTGGTAAATGGCGGATGCAGTTCTGGTAAATGGCTGCCACGGAGCTTTTATAAATAATAAATTTCCCTCTACAGAACAGAACTGTTGGTTTTGAATTCACAGTTAAAATTGAGAAATTATGACTTATAAAACTTATTTATATTTTGATTTATATAAAACTACTGACTACTGTGTTCAAGTATATTCAGGCTGAGTTGCTAGGAGGTACTCAATGTTGTCAGCAAAAAAGAGTTTCTTGCAGGGTCTTTGACTTTAATTATATACTAAAAAAGTACTTCAGTGATTAATTTTGTTTCAAATTCTAGGACACTAATTCTCCAAGCCAGTACCTTTCAAAGGGCAACAAGTGAGTTCTGCAATGAGCTCAACAAGAGATGGAATGGTGGCACATTTTCAACGGGTGGGGCAGTCAATAGGAACATCCTATCGGATTACTTGCTATATCTGAAAGAAGATTATTATGAACAAGAAGACCAGAAATATTTCCAAGTGGCAAACATAACTGGTTTCATGGGAAATAGTTATTGGTTCCTTTCCCAAGGGGTGAGATATTAACGAAAAGTTTTTGTTTATTGTTCATACAGTACAAGCTGCACAAGCTGATGTGATGTAAAGGACGTTGTGGGGGAGAATGCCCTCAATGACTAGAATTGACAAGAATTCTTCAAATTCTAACAAGAATTCTTGGGCCTACATAAATCCACCACATACAGCAGTGTTAAACTCATGGGCTCATGATTAAAATTTTAGTTCTCCATGTCAGATTTTGCGGAATGAATGATCATCCTATTTGGCTCTGATGAAGGCTGTGCTGAAACATGGAAAAATCAATAACAGCTTTCTGTACGTGGTGGGGCCAAAGATCTGACTTCAGATTCTCTGACATTTCATTGCACCTATAAAGTGGGGCCGTGGATTGTTGGAGATCTGTAAGTAGATCGAGTGGTAGCTAGTGGAAGTTGCCAAGTTAGTGGAACAATTGCTAAGTTAATGAATTACTGAAGCGTAATTCAACAGGTTCTTATAGGAATTAAATCAATTTCAGCTTCAAGTGCAGGATGGCCACATCATGGATTCTGAAAGCCACAAATTTTACCTAGTTGACCTGGAGCTTCAAAACAAGGCATCGCTCTCTGTCAATAGAGCATTGCTGGAACAACATGGCATTTGCAGGGAAATAAATAGCCGGTGAGTGTGATATACATACTTCGACTTGTTGCAAATCTAACCTTATCCCTTTTGCGTACACGGACGAGGCCGTAATGGGCGACACCACTCTACATGGATTGATTCAAAATGTATACATTTATTACTAATGTATTGCTAATTAACCATTTATAAGTATCTAATCACTAGCCCGTAAGATGATAGGCCCATGTTTGAATAGACAAAAGAATTAGGTGCTGTTTATATGAGGAGGGCCAGCCCCTGGGGGAGGGGGTACTATGTATATTTTGAGTACTGGGGACATGCAATCGGGAAGGGTATCATTTTCACGATTTTGGTATAAAGAACAAATAAATAGGCCAGGTCGAAAACTCGGAGATCTCGGAGATGTCAGAGAAGAATCTCCGAGATTTTCAAACTCCGAGTCTTCGTGTTGGGCCAAATAAATAGGCCATTCTTTGAAAATTGGAATAAGAAACGGGTATGGTCTTGGCATGTCTCCAACCAAAATTTGGTCAATTGCCCCCTTTTAGGAGGGCTACACATGATGGCCCGCCTCCATGTAAACATCGCCTTAGTAATAAAATATTCCAAAGTTGACAATTTACATTTTATGATACTGCAATGTAACTTTATTCCAGATTCATCAATCTGTCACGAAATTTTGGAACAAATTTCTCATGCCTCATGATGGCCACATCATTTGTTCTTAGTTGATTGCTACGGCTGAGCTCTTCCAATAGTGAACGACAAAATCTGGGTGAGACTTTATGATTCACTTTAAAGTTAATGCTTCATTATGAACAGGCTTATACGCAATGGGGGATTTAGGGTACAAGTGTGCCCCTCATCCTGACCCTAACAGACTCTTTTTAACTGTTTCAATCAGAATGTGGGGGAGAACAAACACATCAAGGCGTTATTGAGAAAGAACAACCAAAGAATTTTCTTAACCAGGAGTCCAAAAATTATCGCATGCCTTCGGCACGCTTACTTTCCATTTACTTTCCATTTACTTTCGGCCCCTGTGCAGGTTGCCCCCTTTAACTTCGAGCAGGTCGCCCCCTTTAACTCCGCCCCTGCTTATAGGAACAACCATATCTTCGAGTACTTGAAGACTTGACAGAAAAATGATATTCATAATCTGAATAATCCAGCCTAATCAAGGTAATGTATTTATCTTCTATATCATTCATGAGACACACAGTTTAATACTGACGGGTAGCTGATTTATTTTAGGTGAAACACGTGTTGGCATTATTTATTCAACAGCCATGAATGTTGGGAAGTCGCTAACCCAGGAACTCATCCTATATGGACAAGGTGCAAAATCACGCAAGCATACATTGTTTGTTTCCGGAGGTGATTTAATACATTCTGGCACATCATTGTAAGTACATTTCAAACCATAATAGACAAATAAAGATACCCACAGAAGGTGACAAGGAGGCAAAGATCTCCATGCCTAGAAGGTCCAAATATGCGTAGTAGCGCAATAAAAGCAAAAGAGTGGGAAAGAAGCATTCACTTATCAACAAAAAGACGCATCTACGCCATAACCCTGTACTGCTATTGTCAATTGCCTGAAAGCCTATATTTTATAATGATTTGTCAGGCAACATTCAATTATGTGGGTCATGATTTTTGTGAATAAAACCAGTACGCAAAACTCTCAGACAATTTTTATTGATAGTGTTTCTAAATACTGATAAAAACGAGTGTGTTCTATTTATTCAAATAGGTGGTGCGTGTTTTGAATGTATCGGTAGTATTTAATGTTATCTTCTAAAGGCACTTCAATCAAGTAGATTTCATGTCGTCTTTTCTATTCCTTTCAGGAAAATGCTGCAAAAGTTGTTTGGACAGTCCAACTTAGTGTATAGCGTTGACGATGTCAAAAGTTCGGACCAAATGTCAGAGTTTTTACTAACATACCATGGAGGCTTAATAACTGGATCATTAAGTCATGGAACTAACACCCCAAAGGCCTCTGGTTTGCTGCTATCCTCAAACACCCGCGAAACAGAAAGGTGATGAACATGAAAGTCATGAATTTGTTATATGCTTACTGTAAAGACGCGGATACAAGGGCATCTGCTAGTACCCGACCATAAAGGCAGTGTTCCTATGCAGAAACTCTTTCGGTAGAGTCATCAGCGCACGAACAGGAAACAACTACATGGCATTTCAAGTCCTTTCATTTCTGTTGAAATTTGTGCTTCATTTTCAGACAACTATCAGAGAGGAGATAATAGATTATTACAGAAGAGGTGGTGTCGAGGGGAGGGGCATTTTGAACAAGTTGCATTGAGTTGAACGATCGAATTTCTACATAATCACTGTTTATAACATAGAACACAATGCATCTTGGTCAAATGCCCCCTGACGCCATCTTGTCTGTAATTATCTTTTGTTGAGGTTAATGGTTTATATTTCGAAAACAGTTTTTAATAATCGAAAGAAACTTTTTATTTGAATTCTGCGCATCTGGTTCTACAACATATCAAAAATAGTTTTGCATTTCAGTTATCCTTAAAAAATAGAATACTGTAAGTAGTGTCTGACAGTTGAAAATTTGATCCTTTATTTTTTCTTAATGGCCTTATTGATTCTTGGAAATTATTGTCAGGTTAAAAGGAAGAGTGCTCCATTTCAACTATTCTCAAGATCCCCAGTTTACTTCACAAAATGACGAGAAAGTAAAGGAACTGAAAAGGATGTGCAACGAATACTCTGTAAGTGCATGATTTAAACCTACACATTACAAAATGTAAACGGAGACACGTTGCTTAATTGTTATCATCCTGGATGCAATATGTTGAGAAACTGTATGCCTTCTTCTCCCCTGTCATTGTTGATTAATTTGTGTTGGAGTTCGCTGCATTTTCTCACAAATAAATCAAACTTGAATGGGGGGGGGGGGATAGAGAAGAATCATTTCTAGTGGATTGTATCACGAGGGGGGTTCTTCCATAGCAAAGGTACCTGGGGATGTGCCGCGCTCAAGGGTATACTTTTTCGGACTTCAAGTCTAGCCAAGGGTATACTTTTCGGGACTTCTGGTCTAGCCAAGGGTATGCTTTTTGGCAATTTTAGTCTAGGCCAGTCTAGGCAAGGGTATAAT
>REGM01000316.1:122039-142420 GCA_004194415.1 Aurelia aurita
CACACTCCTATCCGAAATTTGGCAAAGTCCCCCCCCCCCCGTGGATTGTATAGCCTTATCCCTGGGACTGCAATTACAAATGTAAAACCAGGATTGTATTTTAAAATAATCTTTCTGTTAACATTTCTCTTATGTTCCAAGTTGATTGGTAAAACGGTTGATTTCACGTCACACAGTTTTTCTATTAATTTTGATACAGAGAAACACACAAGAATATTGAAAATACATGCTTGGTAAATAAAGCGAAACTGTCTTCTTCAAGAATACCATTGATTTATCCTAGGGATTTCTGCTAGCATGGACAATGAAAAATGTTTCTCTATGGGACCGCTTTGAAGAGGCAGGTTGTAGAGTGGTTTCCAAAGTTTTACAAGAAAAACTTCATGGGCAGCAGAGGCGTTGGTGTGACGCATTGGCATGCACCATCTACACAAACTTACTGGTGAGTTGTAAAGCTATTGTTATTTATCCTTAGACGTATTACAATCATCGTAGTTTCGCTCTTTGACGGACTGATGATAATCGCTACAACTACGATTCATTATCAAACTATTCGAAAAATCGACTAGAAATTAATGAACCTCGTTTTGATGCTGGGCGCCACGGGCTCTGGCTCTGGCTCTTGCTAATTCAACACGATTCCACAACTCACCGATTTTAAAACGCTTGAAATTCGTGCTTCATTAAGGTTATAGAGAAAACCAAACCTACCAGTACCAAGATTAGTACTTCTTCTATGCACTGCTTGGAGATGATATGACTTGTGTTCTCCTTGTCGCTATAATTGTGTTGAATTTAAAATGTTGTATCCTCTCCTTTCGCGCAAAGGCAGTCTATCCCTCAGTTACCTTAACTTAGAGCATAGCGTCACTGAGATATAATACTATGAAGGAGCAATTTATTTATCAATGCACTGAAACCATATTTTTAACGTATTTTTGTAGTATTTTGAAACATCTGGAGTCAAATGCAGCTTTGCTGACCTGGTTTGTGACCAAATAAAGGCGAATAAAGAAGCTCGCACATTTATGGAGAGAGTTTGCGAAAACATCTTGCGCAAAATCAAAGAAAATAGAACACCGGTAGGTTTTCTTCACCGTAACTTTTATGCTGCTACTGAGCAATGTTGGTGGTATAATGGTGTTCCATATTAACTTAAAGGGGTTTGAAAATGAAGGATCTCTTTGCTTTCGATGCTTAAAATCCCTTACATTCATTATCCCTCACATGACATTGGATGCATTGGATAACCATGTCGTTCTTCGATTTTGGGCGTTCTTTTCACATCATTTCATTGAGGTGTCTGGTTTCAGTTTTCGCAAAAACTTGATCTTTAAAGGCTCCTGACTCGGTTTCAGCGGATTTGCAAGATCGTAAAATTAGTATGAAATTAATTGAAGATCCTAGGTACGGGGATATGCTACCGTGGAGGCCATTATATTGTCATATTATTGCTGCACAATATTGTGCTACTATTCTCTCTCTTGCACATAAATTCTGGCTTATTGGAAGTATTTATGTTATCGAAGGAAACTGTCACGTGCTGTCTTTTCATCTAACATTTATCACTGGATTAATTGCTTCCTACTTTTTCCCCAGATACTTTGCTGGCTGACACGAAACACTTCTGTCAAGACCAGTACCTCTGCAAGAGCGACAAGAGCGGTTGGCATACGATCATTGGCCTTTGAAGAATTTACAAATATATCCGCTAAGGTATGAAATATTTAACGCCAATGTTACCTTGCTTATAGGTTGCGATTTTAAGTCTAATTTTCTTTGGATATTTTATATTTAGCAAATACCTATAGAGTCGTCTTTGAAATGTAATTGAGAAGCATAAAAAAGCTAGTATAACAAGCATCATACAAATAACATTGCCCTGTCGTGACACTGAAACTTTTTACAAGAAGTTCCAATGATTCTAATTACTTCTCGATGTCTTAATAAAGAGAATTTAATTTAGAGATTTTCCTACTATGCTAGATTTTACTACAGTGTGAGTCAGAATAAACGATAAACAACTTTTTCCTACGAAAAACACCCCAATTTTTACACGCCTGATAGCTAAAGTCAAATTTATATAATATTGCTGCTTTGCAGGAGCTCAACCTTGAAATGAAGACACTCGGAGATGGGTTCTCAAAATCGATGTTTTTCGCCAGGGAAGGGGTAGACTGCACGGAAGATGATATTCGTGCAAGGAAAGACGAATCTGCTGTTTCGCAAAAAGGTATTACATTCGTCTGAAAGCATTCTATATTATTTTTCTAAATCATTATTAAGTCTTTTAGCTATTCTAAAAAAGAGCTCGAATGGAGTGATATTTTTATACATTTTGTTTAATTTTTCAATGTGCACAAAAGAGATAGAAGCTCCAACGCCACTCAATCGATCCTTTCGTACACAAGTGTATGTAAAATCGCTTGATACAGACTCTTTTGTAGAATAGCGAAAAGGTCTATTGATTAACGCTACAATTTATTCGATTTATTCAAGCAAGGTCTCAAAGTTCAATTTGAGAAGCTTGTCCTAAAAAACGGTTTCGAAAACGAGACTACTTACATCATAATCCCTCCACAGCAACCGTTCAAACGGAGCCCAAGTCTGTTCGGTAACCCTGTAGCATGAATTTTTTTTCAAATAGGTCACAAGATCACTATTGACAAACTTCCCGAGCGAACAATGGACTTGATAAATAACGGTAAGTGAAAGAATCGTCCTATATTTCAGCATATATACTGCCTCTTTTAGTACACGAATCACTCAAATCTGTTAAAAAATTGTTACTAGTATTAAATCAATTAACTGACCCCATCTCCATCCCCTCTATATCATTCCAGAAAAGTCAAATGATCATTACGCTGTACTTTCTTTCATGACATGGGATATTTCAGTCCAATTTTTGACATTGAACTTGGTATATATGCTAATATACAGTGCATACGGATACTTTTTCACACGCAATCTTTGATACCGTTTTGTAAATTCTGTAGCAATCTCAGGCGAAATGATTGCAGAAGCAGAAGAAAACCAGAAGAAAACCAGCAGAAGAAAACAGAAGAAAACCAGCAAGTACTTTCGGAACCCAATGTCGAGGAGCTACTTGGCTTTCAAAGGCAACTCAGAGCTGCAATTCATGAAGGTATCAAATTTAAGTTCAATATAACTTGGTTGCTGGTTAGTGAAACATTACTTTCCATCTTTATATTCTATCATTTTCAGGTAGAGATAGTATGCGTCATGCAGTCACAAAACCCTTTTTGCTTAAATGAAAACTGCTAATCTGATACACCATCTGATACGAAAGATTAGCATTTAAATTTGCTAAAACATTTGTGTGATGATTTCTTATTAAACCTTGTAGACACAAGTGAGGTTCTGGAGCACCAAGGATTGCAGCCCATGGACACTCGAACACAATCTGCCATTGACGTGTGTTTAATTTTGAATTAACTAAATCTGTCCTCATCTTAACGAAAAACTGCTATAGGTAATATTCGTCATTACAAAGGATATTACGTGAATTACGGGATTGACCGAGAACGATTACTGCCCACCAATATGATTAGCAATTGAGGATCTTCAAAGTGAATAAATGAGTTAAAAGATGAGATCTCATAGGTTTATAAATAGCCTATTGTATTTGATGATCCAGCATGTGGCGAAAGAAGGAAAGCCAAATGGCGTGTTTAGGTATTTTTGTCCTATTTATAGACAGGCGCCATATAGCTCATGTTAGGTGATTAGACACAGAACTGACCATAGTCATTGTATCGTAGGCACTGACACCACATTCAAAGTCAGTCTATAGCAGCTTCACACCAAGAAGGAGAGAAAGCTTTGCTTTGGTAAGTTTGAACTGAAATGTACTATTTAGCATCACCACATTTCGTTTGAAATTGCACATTTTATGTTTATCTTCCAGTTGTTACTTGAAATTACTTGAATTGTACAAGAAATTTATTCCTTTTTGCTGAAAAGGTTATTTTACTATGGCTTATCTTACACTACAGGGCGTTCGAGCAGGAATTCAAAGAAGACATGAAAATGAGCAAGAGGAAGGTAAGACATTTATTATTTGCATAAATGTAACAAAAAAGGATGCTATTCTTAGATTATCTTCTTCAGTTTGGATAATCGGCAATGAAAACTATATATAACTTTACGTCTCCATATTGTTGTTAAGTTGCAGCTCAAACGTTTATATGCTCTTTATATGCTCTAGACAATAAGTTCTTAATGTGAAGTCAATTTTATCTGCTAACGAACCTCTTATAGCATCCTTACAACTAACTTACGATTCCAGGAGATCATGAGCTCTAACGATAACGACACAATAGCCGCCCTAGCATTGTATCTCGTCCAAGCTAACGATATTACGGAAACACTAGCCAGATAACACTAGCCTGATTTATATATGCCTGGATATACACACACCTTTGAAATATTACATTTATTCATATATTCTGTTATGTTACGTTTAATTTAATTTAGTTGATTAGTTTCGTTGAATTGTGCCAATGTTATTTCTTCCTGCCATACATTTGTAGTGTAGTGCATAATAGCAATATGATGATTATGATGATGATAATGTAGATATAAAGATTGCCTTCTGCAATTTCTAATTAAACAACGAATAAACATGCCTCTTCGAAATGTTTGCGTTTCTAGAAAGAGCGAGAATGAGAAAAGAGCTGTTTCCGGAAGGCTCAATTGGGATTCTTGCCAGAGGTATGTATGATATACCATCTACATTAGATCAAATCCAGAAAATTATAGAAATTATAGAAAGTTATTCTGCATCGCTAAGTTATAGATATTGATTATCATTTCGATCCCATTTCGATTATGTATCTCTATTCATTCCCAAGCTCTGTTTTACACGTTTTGAGGCCTCACAGCAGGCAGCCCTTTTGACAAATGTTACTGTTAATTTTCTTGTAATCTGCTAGTGATATGCATGTGATCAATTCGATTCTACCAGAATCAGTACCTTCTTTGCAACCATTTCATCACCACATTAATACAAAGCGAATTACCTTTCAAACTCTTTTTTACAGGCGAGGCAAAGAAAGCAAGAACAGAAGATTCGACAGAAGACGAGCTAGAAGAAGATGCTGACATCCCTCGTAAAGTTTTCATTTTGTAACTCTTATCTTTCTAATATTCAGAGTCACCGCAAAAATATATTCGTAATAATAGCAATGAATAATTATTCAAGCAACTGGAGGTATCGTTGTATCGTTATATCGCCTTGCGTAAAGCATACTTAAGGAATGAAAGTGAAGTGAAAAATATGTCATCTTTGTTGAGCATCTAATGAATGCACAATTCAAATGGCTTGGCATTATTGTCTATGAGGTTGAACTAATTTTTCTTTTATATATTTTCAGATGTGCTACAATCAACACCCTTGCCAATTAACGAAGAAGCGTCTACCTCATATGAAAGCGGTAAGTTTTTTGCACTCCTTTAATATTTGTCATATCTTTTCCAACGTTGTATGCAGTACTACATGGGATTTTTCTTGGAGCAAAATGTGCTCTCAGAATTATAGGGTAAAGATGAAAGTATGTTTTGAGTGTATTCATTCGAAAAATCCATTGATGTTAAGACAAAATCTATGTTTACTGTTGGTATAATGCCAAACTTATTAGACTCAAATCACGTTGTTAGTGTGTTAATTGACTACCTACCATTCATTTCTAACCATTCTCCATTAATAATAAACACATAAGAGTGTACTCTATTAATATATTTTATGATCGCTTCTTCCAAAGCTTACCCAAAAAGTACAGCTAATCGGAAGCTTACCAAAGGTAATGGCAACTGCTACTGCAAAAAGGTGAGCAGCTATAGATTTTTTTGTCCAAATTTTATTGTAGAAAATGCTTTGCATGCATAGTTATTGCTCGGAGAACAACTTGATCATCAGGATCTTGCTTTTCTTACCGAGCTTGTGGAGCATGTAACAGTAATATCATCAACAATATCAGACTTATTTCAACCAGACAATGATACATTCACACTCGAGAAGTGGATTAGAAAAATTAGAGGTGAAACTCTTGCTAGACAGAGTATAAAATGTGTCCAAGTGTTTCCTGCAACTTTACACTATCTTTGGAGATTTTCCTACTCTGTAACAGATTGTCCGTGAAAGGAAAGCATACTATGCTAAGTGCAGATAGTACCGGTCATTAGACGAGAGCTGCTACTTAAATGAACACTGAAAACATGGCAGAAGATTATTGTTTTTGGCTTTCTTGTTCAACCAACAAGACATTGAAAAGTTGATTGGCAAATTGTTTTTGTGTCCAAATTGTTTCCAAATTGCTGGAAAAGTGAAATGATTTTATGTCCTTTGCATGACAGACAAAGTGATGTGCAAATAGACCTTTTCTGTTTTTCCTAAAGTTTTTCTCTCTCGTTAATTGCAGTATAGAGCTGGTAAATTCGTGTGCTGTGAGTCAGGTAGAACTGATGTGAGTATACAATATTTGTATGTGAATTTTCTTTTTGAAACGGAACAAATTTGTTTTATAGTAGACCTATAGAGGCTTTAATTTTGGTACGACTGTATCATCATGACAAAATCAATCAAGACTTTTTATTCCCACGGGAAATTGATGATGAGGTTATAGCTCAAAATCTCCTTTTTATCACTAGTATTTAATAAAACATCGTATCTTTTATAAAGAGCTATATTTTGTAATTTCTTATGAAATTTCTAGCCATACATGCCAATAAATCTGTTATCTAATGTCTTTTATTAATTTTTTATTTTATCTCCCCAATTTCTATCATAAGCTATTGCGATACCTTTCACAGTGTCCAGGCTACAATCCAGTACTAGAGGAATCCTGGTTTCACGTGAAATGCTTGGGCTTGAGCGAAATTCCAGAGGGAAAATGGTAAGTATTCAAGCCCTTCTAAATTAACAATATTTGTCACCTATTCAAGTACAGAGGAGAGAACTGGTAGTAGAAAAATGTTCATGCAGACATCGCAGCTGTGTCTTGAAAGCACATCCAGCATCAAGCACCCATAGAATATCGTCCAAAGCGAATATTTGTACCCATTTTATTTGTATGTGAATTTTCTTTTTGAAACGGAACAAATTTGTTTTATAGTAGACCTATAGAGGCTTTAATTTTGGTACGACTGTATCATCATGACAAAATCAATCAAGACTTTTTATTCCCACGGGAAATTGATGATGAGGTTATAGCTCAAAATCTCCTTTTTATCACTAGTATTTAATAAAACATCGTATCTTTTATAAAGAGCTATATTTTGTAATTTCTTATGAAATTTCTAGCCATACATGCCAATAAATCTGTTATCTAATGTCTTTTACTAATTTTTTATTTTATCTCCCCAATTTCTATCATAAGCTATTGTGATTCCTTTCACAGTGTCCAGGCTACAATCCAGTACTGGAGGAATCCTGGTTTCACGTGAAATGCTTGGGCTTGAGCGAAATTCCAGAGGGAAAATGGTAAGTATTCAAGCCCTTTTAAATTGACAATATTTGTCACCTATTCCAGTACAGAGGAGAGAACTGGTAGTAGAAAAATTTTCATGCAGACGTCGCAGCTGTGTCTTGAAAGCACATCCAGCATCAAGCACCCATAGAATATCGTCCAAAGCGAAAATTTGTACCCATTTTTACTATCTTAGAAACAGTGGCGTGGCGGCTCCAAATTGGCTGGGGGCACAACCAATTTTGGCGCCCCCCCAGAAAACTGTGATAATTGTCTGTTGTACAACATATCCATACTTTGAAAGCTAATTCTTTCTCCTGACAATGCGTTGAAACCAAATGATGACAATTCCTTGTCAGCCCCATTTGAACAAATATCATACCGTTTGGGGAGAAGCTAAAGCTCAGTGCGAGCGAAGCGAGCAAAAGTTTTTGAGACCACGCCCTTTAATCGTTGGAAAAAGCCCCTCTTGTGAAAATTCCTAAGCAATCATAATCGCATTGTCCTAAAAACATAGTAAGTTAAACAAAGATTCATTTTTTTGGAAACAAGGTAACAAAAAGCTTCTATTAACAGGAATTGATTGAAATTTCTTGCACTTTTAATAACAAAGGGCTTATAAAGGAACTGTAGTAAGCTCCCATGGTCCTTGGTAGTTCTGGCACAGCAGCCGCATAAAGGAGGTAAAGTTTTTTGGGACACCCCGTACAATACCTTTTAATTGTATATTTCCTTATCATCCTAGAATCATAAAAGACTTCAATGCCTTCCAACCATTGAAAAGTGACGCTGCTGCAATAGACAGTGAAAGCTCCACGTCTTCATCATCAAAACCCATTGCTGAAGTACCATTGATTGGGCTGACAACTGTATCGATTTGCACGGAGCTTAGGAAGAACGCAAATTTGCTGTTAAAGCAACCGGGAAGTTTGGTACCAGGGCCATCAAATAGCAACGTTTACTTGGTAAAAAATACGAAAAAAGCTTCTGAGCCCCATCAAGTCTCCATCGACAAGAGTAAGTTTCAGGCAACATGCCTTTCGCAATCCTGCTTCAGGTCAAAGGCTTTTGGTGTGTGTAGCCATACCATCGCTATTGCCTTCAAAGAGGACTTTCTTCAGAAGTACATAGACCGATTCAACAAGAACAAAGCACGTTCGGGATTGAAGAGAATAGCAGACGCAGGAAAAGAGCAAAGAGCAGGCCAGAAGAAGACCAAGGCAACGCAGAGAAGAAAGGGACTGCCAAATCTTCAACAACCTACGATAAAAGCCTACATTCCAGCAGACTCATTTTCAGTTGCAGAGGACCCAAGCGAAGAGCCTGTTCAACAGCGTCGGCCAGAAATTCCTGATTTTCAGTTTTCTTGCACTAACCCACCACCTCCATTGCCAGATCCACCTGCGAATGGCTATGTTCTAGCCCTATTGAAGTTTTGCCATAGAAATGTCACAGTATGTTACAAATGCAGTGGGAAGTTCTATGAGAATGGCTATCCAAATCCTCCACAGGATATGATCGTTGTATCAAAAACCCAACGGCGATATTTCGACAAATTAACGTGCGAGTTTAAAACATCTGAAGATTTTTCAAAAGTGTACTTTCACTTCAATCATGCTTGCATCTCTCACTACAACAAAATGTTTTCTTCAGCCATGGTTGGTGTCCCACAAGAACTGCGTCCTCACCTAGTCCCAGTTCACAGACAACTGTTGCAGCAATGCGGGATTTACTGACTGTTTAATCGCTTGATTGAGCAAATGACTCATAAAAAAAAGACTTTGCAGACTGCAGTAAGTTGATCTGGTGAACATTGAAGCATTTTATAAAAGGCTGGATAAGTTATCTACGCATAGTTATAAATAAAGTTAATTCTTATGCTGTATGTTTCTGTAGAACCTACATTGAATTTGCTTTTAAAACGACAATAAACAGTTTTCGTTCTCTAAACTGCAGTTCTTGGCTTAAGAGATGTCCACATTACAACGGAATCAGGTCTGGCAACATAGTTCGAGCGGACATCACAAAGAAGTCAGTAAAAATCAAATTTTTAAGGTTTCCCTTTCGCCATACGATCAAGTTTATTTAAGAGAATTGGATAACTCGTGTTTTAGTGTTGTTTGTGTTCAGTTTTAGGCCAAAACTATCAGATATCACTGACAGCCTTTTTATACTTGTAATCGTAAGTTATAAAAATAGTAAGATATAGAATAGAAATATAATTATCTTTCTAATATCAAATTTAGTNCCAGTGTCCGATAACCACCGCCGAGCTCACAGAACAAAAGACAATCGCCAAATGCAAGAAAAAGTGCCAAAATATCTGCCTTTCACCTGGTATTGTGTTTTTTTTGTGGGCGATATATTTTTCTTATACACAAATCTGTTTTCCTTTAGTGTCCGATTACTAGCGCCCCACCATATCTAGATTAAGAAAGCCAAGAAACCTTCGTAATTCGCCGCTTTAAATTTCATCGGTCACTCAAAATTTTTTGACATTTTACAGCATTGATATTGACGATTGTTTCAACATAGTCGGAGTGCGATTTCTGTTGCTACTATTTTTAGGGTTATTATTTGTTTTGATATCTTTCTCAGACCTAAGTTTCTTATAAAACAATGAGTGTTATACCTAAGTTCATAGCAATAACTAGGCCAGGACTGTGGTAACTTGCGGCTTACTATTCCTTTCCTTTTTCTATACTTTAGGCAGCAAACGAAGAGCTCCAATATTCGTACGAAGAAGCTCTACAAAAAAATCGCTTCTCCATACAGGGGAACAAAACCTTTTACCGTCGTATTGGCAAGACCTCTGAAGACAATGAGCCCAAAGATCCGTTGTTTGTCGAGTGCGTTTTAAAGATAAAAGGGACTTTGACTGCTAAAGAAGAGAATAGGACGGGTTATTGGGTTTGCTCTTGCCGTGGTTTATCGTCCGACCTGCAAGTATCAACAAAGTAAGCATCCCAACAGAAACTATACAATATTTAGGATGTATCCTTTTGGATTCTTTCAAAAAAATATTGCAGTGATTTGATCCATACAGATAAAAGACATCTTTTCCTTCTTTTCTCTCTTTGGAGTTAGCCTGCGTGCAGACTTACACGCAGGCTATTATGGAGTGCAGTACCATATATAGAGTGCAATACCATATATAGACGCGGAAGAAAGGATACTGTATCATGTACACACGGGTGTGCCTTTTGAGAAATCACTAAACTAAGTGATGATGCATTATTTACAGTTATTTAACTTTCTAAATCCCTTCACAGAAATCACTGCATAAATCATGTTTGTATTTCTCTCAAAATATCGCTACATCATTTTTGGAAATCTGGTAAAATGATAGTGATTTTGGATTCAATCAAGGGCGCCTATCTGCTATGGTTTATCAATTGGGTTTATTCGCAGTCCTGTTTTCTTGACATAGTACACAGAGCATAGTTGCTATTCTGCTATCCTTTAATCCGAACCGGACGCCGTAAGATGACGTAAGAATAATTTTGTGGTTTTAAATTTACAGGACAATTGTGATGAGCTTTGAAGCATTTCATTCTCGGCAAAAGTTTTACAATGGACTCTTGCAGGGTTTCGGAGCTGGCCTCATTGTTAACGGCAGCATTAACAATGGGGATCTTTCAGATTACCTGATGTATCTCAAAGATGAATACATCTCAAGTGGAAACATCAGGTCATTTTGCCTGGCCAGCCATACTGGATACATGGGAAACAGCTATTGGTTCCTTTCTCCAGAGGTAAGATGTTGTTATTGCAAGGGAAGAAAGATGTCCCTTTAGCATATGTGGGGCTCTTGGGGTTCCCTTATCTAGAATAAACCAATTGATTCCAAGGAAAAACTTCGCTTTAGCGGACAAAAAGGTAGTGTAGCCTCTCATCTACAACATTCCTACATCATAGCACTGAAAATATTTTGAGTGGGGCAGGTATTCTCAAAAGTGGCACTGGCATAGTTCTAATGTTGGCTCCTTTCCTACCTATCTTTACAATTGCTTTACAGTATACAAACGCAAATTAACTTCCACCTCATGGAGATATTTAGCAACCTGACATATATAACCACCTTTCGTGTTGAACAAGCACGACCTTGTTTTCTTAATTTTGACATCATACAGACAAGTTAGGAAGTTATCAATTATGATTATGTCATTTAATTTTCAGGTGCAACTATCCAATGGGGCATTTCTCAGACCAAGTGATGCAATGTACCTGACAATGCCAGATCACAGACTTGCTAACTCTTTTCTCGACATGGCCCCAGAGCTACTAGAAAGCAAGGAGACATGCATGTAAATTAACAAGCGGTACGTCTGTACTCAATTACAATTAAGCCTCTTTACATATCAGTTTGGGTAAAACGAAAGGATGGCGGAAGAGGGCGGATCAGCGGACAACTCCCCTCAATAAACTTTTTTATGTGATGGGAAATTTTGATTGCTTTCGTTTTGTGACACCCCGTAGTTATGCTTTTAGTTGGACCCATCTTTGGCTTGCTTCCGTAAAGGGATTGTAGTTTGGCATTAACTACTTGCAACAATATTCTGGCCACTGCAACAGTAAAAATGTGTTTTTGTTGTGATTAAATGTTGCTCCTTTGGCTACTTTGTCACTCTCTGTCTTGTACGTAATTTTTTAGATAGAACAAGAATAACAACATTACTGCTGATAGAACAAGTCGCAACTTTCAACCAAATGTATTTTTATGGGTTCTCCCATGACAATGGCTTTAGAACACAGTTATAACTTGAAGGTAACATAAATACAAACTATCAGCCAGGTATACTAAAGTCTCAAACAATCTTTTTGTATGTGTGTTGTACAAAAAAAGTAAAAATGAGCAATAGACAATAACGCTAAAGCTGGCTACAGATGGTGACATCTTATTGCAGATAGATTTTAATAATGTTCTGAATTCTTTTCAGGATTTTTGACTTTATTGATCACTTTGGCGACAATTCCAGAGCTGTTTGTTTCACCTTTGGCTTTACTTTAGCAAGACTGCTTCACCTGTCAGTATGCTCAACAGCAGAACAAGAGAAAGATAAGCTTGAAATCTTCATTTAAAGTGGGAAGCCACTTTTTGAAACTATAAGAAATCTCTAGGGTTGAGTGTTGCTTATAGACGATTGCGCCAAAGATGGTGTTGAGGATTTTTTACGAAGATCCTTTTGCGGTATTAATTATTGCGGTATGTTACCAAGATCCATGGTCTTATTACATTATTAAAATGTATGGAATACCGTGGAACTCTTTGAAGGATTCACTATTCGTATTTGTATGTGTGTGCTGACTATGTTTGCTTTTGTGAAAAGGTGGACAGCCTGCAAACTGCTTCAGAATAAATTGCAAATATTTACGTTTCTGAAACTGAGCACTTAGTCTACTAATAGTTTAACCAGGTACTGTAACATGTCCGTGATAAGAAAGTTGCCTATGTCTTACTTCCTTCGGGTTGTTGCGAAATTCACCAAACAGATACCTCAATTGAAGAGTGTATTGCTGATATCTTTAATATTTCATACGCAGGTGAAGCGAGCATTCTTCTGTTATATGGTTCGAAAAACATCGGCAAAACGCTAACACAGCAAATTGTGCATTATGGACAAGGAGCTGCAAGCCTGAAGCATGACTTACTGCTGTCAGGAGGGAACCAAACAACTTCTGGAACATCTACGTAAGTCGTTAATACTCGTGTCTTCTTCGCAATCAACAAAGTTTTGTTTTTCTACTTGATGAAGTCTATCACAGTCCTTTTTGGTCAAAAATTAAAACCTGAAAGTTGTTTTAGTGCAGGTGAACATCAATTAGTTCAATTTGTGATATGTTATCTAAAGTTAATCTTACTGAGTACTGACCATCTGATAATTTTAAGAAACTTTCAGTACTGGCTCAAATTCTTTGTTTCTTATAAAAAAATACGTGTATTCGAATCAATGTCCGTTATTTATCTCTTCTAAATAGTACTCAGATCCTTGAATGCGCAAAACGGTGCAACATGGTTATCCTGCTTAACGATGTAACAAATTCAAGTATGCTTGCCGAGCATCTCCTGCATATGCACGAAGGACTACAGCAGGGCTCTCTTAGAAGAGGATTAGATAGCCCTAAGACATGTGGTTTAATCATGTCAGCAAACGTACCTGAACCCAACAGGTTGGTTTCATTATGTTTAACGGGAATGTTTACTTTGAAAAGCTTTCCCGGGGTTGTATGGCTCCTCATGCTAGTGAGATTTCTAGATTTGTTACATAATTGATTTCTAGCTGGGATTTTTATAAGGTATTATGTTGTTCCTTGATGAGATTCTCAATCTAAGTAAGGTCGAATTTACTAATAGTTACTGTGGCTAAATCTTAGATAACAGGAACAGGGTCTGCTGGTATTACATACAATCTTGGCCAAAAAAAGCTGGGACATAGGCAAATTTCAGTGTGGTCGCGATGTTTCCTAAAATATCGAGGAGAAATAGAACATTTTGGACCTTGTGATCCCCCTCCCCCTAATTCAATGTTGGCTAGGTCGAATGGCGTTTGATTCAAGCAACATTGAAACGGGGGGAACGGGGGCCTTTAATCAAACGCCGAAGTAGTGCAATTTTCTGATCTGTCCCATGTATTTTGGCCAAGATTGTAGCTTCCACCAAGCCGTTTTGTCTCTTTTTAAACCAAGATAAAAAACTGGAAGGGAGAAAAATGTACATATAAAATTTGGGGACAGAAATTTTGATTTTTTAACTCATGCTTTGTAATCCGATAGCTGGTATTTATTAGGTTCTTGATAACTACAGCCACCACTAACTGTACATAAAAGAATTATTATCATTAATTTAATTTAATTTAATTTTATTCTTGTAAAGTTATTACTGACGAAGATTTTCATCGAAATTTGGAGCATTTCAACAGTTGTGTTTTTAGTATTATTATCCCAATTATTAATGCTTAGTGGCGATGCAGATTTTTAATGGAAACGTTCCGGATTTCGACAGTTGTGTTTTTATCCAAATTATTATTATTACTATTATTATACTGTATGACTGTTACTACTCAATTCCAGTGCTTACGATGTGAATGGGAACTATTTTAACTGTATAAATATTTGTTAAGCGAAAGTTGCAAATGTTTCTATTGTTATTATTATCATTAATATTTGTCATCGTGTTTATAACTATTTGTATGTTACCAGGCTTAAAGGAAGAGTCATCAGGGTGGACTATAACAGAGGCACCCACGACCAAGAAGATAAAGAAAAGTTAACAGAAATGAAATCCATGTGTACCAGATACAGGGTAATGTAGCAGCAAAGAAATTTGTAAAAGATACAGGGATCCAAGGGTGGGCATGTTGCAGAGAGGGCAGTGGTCCTATGTATGTCCACATAACCGGTTTATTCCTCCCATACTATGTTAATGTCTGTCCCTAAAATCAGGTATATTTTGAACACTTTTCCACAATGTCATTTTGTAACGAACTTGGACTGTTCATGTTCTTCAATGTTGGTCAATATTTGTCCTCAAAATTGGGTATTATCGGAGTATTATAAAAATGTATGTCCCCAAAACCAGTCTTTTTAAGAGCGCAGTTTGTACTGGTAAGCTCAAAAACGGGTTGGTGAAATCGATATACCAAGACATACATAGGACCACCAAAACACAGCACATGCCCACCGTTGGGGATCAGGGCATCACAAAGCAGCGATTTTCAGTTCTGTAGAAGAAAGTTCACACCTTCCAGGCAGTCGACCATAAAGTTTTGCCCTCTCTGTATATTTTGATGGGACTGCTTTGCTCTCTCTGTTCTTCAACACCGTAAAGCGTTTTATGATTTTGAGGCACTGATTCTTTTGTTTCACAAAATCCTCCCTTGCTGAAAACGTACTATTCTCAATATGCAATCCGAAATATTTCAATTTTATCAATACTATACATGCATATCAAATTTTATGCTCGTTGATGCCCTATTTGGATGTTCTTAGGGTTCTTAGAATAAATATTCGTGATGCCTCTTCGTAAAAGGTTATTATGCTTACCTTTGATTTCAGGGATTCTTACTTGCATGGACCCTTTTCCACGGGGAGGTTTGGAAAGAAATGGCAGAAGAAGCGCAGTCCAAATTAACTGCAATAATACAAAAATGCCTTCCAATGAAAGATGAAAGGTGGTGTGCTGGAGTGGCATTAACGCTATACACACAAGTGATGGTAAGACATAAAATGTTCGCATTGAACAGTTATATTTATAAAGTAGGCTAAATCTGATACTCAGCTAAAATAAACATACCTAAAAGCATTATTTAAGGACCATGAAAGGACCAAAATCTAGGCAGGAGTCAGTCAAACTGCTTCTGGTTTTTGATTGCATTAAAACTTCTTGAGCAAGACATTAACATCAAATGCGGATTTTCTTGCAGTACATGATAACTGTAAATGGGGAAGGAAGCCTTGCGGATGCTGTCCACCTTTTGCTTCACGCAGAGGATGCGAGCTCTTCAGATGACAAGCCCCTGATGATAAAAACTGAAGAGAATGTCATCGCAAAAATTGCTTCAAAGGATACCCATGTAAGTTTACTTTCATTTAGCCATGAAGGCAATGGCAGCCACTAGACTAACAGATTATCAACAAACATAGTCATTCCTTTCCTTTCCTATTCCAATATCAACGAATAGCCAACACAATTTCTTCAGCTACGGAGTAATTTAGTGTTAGGTGCAAACAATATCATACTATCGCATAGCCCTCTTTTTCAGATACTAACATGGCTCAATTGGCAAACGACCACAAAATTGTTGAAATCAGGGAAATCGGTGCCTGCAGTGGCTATAAAGGCTGCGGTGTTTGCCGAAGAGTTTATGGACATCTCAAAAACAGTACGTTTATAATACACCACACTTCTTCATTCTAAAATTTTGCGTTGTCTCTTATTTTCTTTTAACGGCAACTCACACTACCTTGTAATGATTTTTTTATCTTTGGATTATTGGAAGCAAAGCTTATTGCTTATCGTCATTGATTGGTGAAGCTCGAACTTACTAGAAAATCAAACTTAGAAATTTCTATCTATTTTCTTAATCTGTTGTAAAATGAAGACGAATTTTCATTAATGAAATGTGTAAAAATCAGCATTAAAGGACATTAAATTCGTTCTAAATCTTCTTATCATAATTTTACTGCAATTTCTTTTTCTTTTCAGGAGCTGCAGAAAGAGCTTGATTCTGCCCTTGACAAAGGATTTTCCCGATCTATGTCATTTTGCAAAGACGGAGCTGAGTGCAACTTAGACACTCAAAGGAGGAGAGTGAAGGATGCCACAGTTTCTCTAAAAGGTGAGTGTAAAGCAGCCTTGACATGAGTTTAAGCGACAGAAAATTCAGGTTCAGCATTGTTGGTAAGCACCGTGTTTGTCATTTCACTACAGGCTTCATGTAAACGCTGCCTAAATCTACTTAATGTTACATGTGTTATCCAATCACGAGTATTTTGATTTAGAAGAGATATTTCTAAAGTAATGTCGACTGAGGCCGAATGATGGGTTCACTTGATGACAAATATACAACAATGACTATAAGATACAACAGTAATGGTTTTGCTTCAAATTTGACTCAGGGTGGTTAACACAGTACCTCGCGCAGTGGAACTAGCCTCTAGTTACTCCAAAGGGTACCATGAGTTTCTACACTCAATTGAATTAATAATTCTTTGCACAAACTAGTTCGCAGAAGGTAGTAGATAGATTCGAGTGTGTGATGTCTTCAAATGCTTAATATCTCGAAATGTGTGCACTACGAGTGAGACTCTTATCCACGGGGATGTAAGATTGCCATAATTGCCTCTGAAAAATAATTTAGTTGGAAATCAATTGTTCAAGGGTTCAATTTACGTCCTAGCGCACAAGATACCCTTGGAATGGTTCTCTTCCAGCTTTCAAGAGTGGCTAGATTTTGGTAAGTATCCAACTTAGTACACTTGGTAAAGTTTATGATCATTTAGTGCATATTCTACATTTTTAGTTATCATTCATTGGACAAACTTTAAATTATCTGTTAGCTTTTATGACTGTTCTTTAAATCTGCATTTTAGGCATGAATGCTGATGGTCAGCGACCAGAGGTTGTAAAACAGCCAATATTTATAAAGCCAAGAGACAAGCAGCTTGAAGCGATGGAAACGTTGTATGCGCAGATGGTAGAGCGAGTTCATGGTAAGTAAATGTTTGTCAAATAAGACCTTTCCGTTTGTTTGAAGGCAGGAACACCGCAAAGCAACGCGAGAACAAAGACGACTTGTTGTAAGATTGGATATATATATAAATATAAGAGGTGATATTTCGCCACGGCATACAAAGCTTATTCAGAGCTAAACATTTAGAACTGAAAAAGCCTTGTATGCCGGGCGAAAAATCACCTCTTATATATATCAATATCTAATCTTAAAATTAGTCGTCTTTACTCTCTCGTTGCTTTGCGGTGTTCCTGCCTTCAAATATTTCACACTATTCTTCGCTGCAAGGATCTTCAAGCAAGGTCTAACGCACAGCCTGCCATCGTGGTTTTTAATCTCTACAACTCATTTTCCATCTATCTCTGGGTAAGACCTTTTTCTTAACAACCGGTGAAGCTCGTTCCTAAAATCAATTTTTCCGACTTTAGTTTTCCATGATAATAACATGAATGATGACTTCAACCAGAATGTTCCATAATTAAAGTAAAACTCCGTCTTGCCTGAAAACCAGTCTCGTCCAGCAAGCTTTATCGCAAATTGATCTTTAGAGACAACTTTGGATTCTCTCCTTTTTTTAATTTGATGGCACCAGAGACAGTATACTATCAGATAGGCTATGAAGGTCGTACTTTCCTCAAACTTTCCAAAATTTAGTCAAACTTTCCAACATGCAGCTATAAGCTGTAAGCATGTGAAGATGAGGCTGTTCCGGCTTTACTCGCAGCAACTGATCCATACCCTCATTTTGCAGGTGGAGAACAAACTGCCAATAGAGATGTAGGTGCAGGTGAACTGCACGTAAGTAACATAACTCAGTATACTATGCGATCTTAACAATTCACATAAACCATTTACTCTGTATTATAATTCTCCACTTCAATTAGTCGTTGGCAAATTTATAATTGTCTAAAAAGCACCGTAGTTAAGTGCAATCAGCTTGAGAATATTACTATTCCGTTGGTGTCCTGTAAATTTATTATTCTTGGCATCATTTTATCTCTTAGGATATGATATCACCGGAGACGAAGGCACAATACGACAGCCTAACACCAAAAAGAAGGAAAACCTTCAACCAGGTATGTATTATTCGCCTTCGCCCTTGTTTTCTCATCTTCTAGATATAATATAAATATCAGTATTTACAAAAATGTTTGTCTTTGAAATAGAGGAGCCAGATTGTAGATCAATTTAATCTCTCAGTTTAGACTATTTAGGAGAGAGCAGGTATCCTCTTTAAAGTGTTTTAAACAATTATAAATAGTTGCATTTATTTAGTATCTCAAATCATAATCAAGTTTCTTATATTGTCTTTTCCCAAACGGAATTTTTCACGGTGGATATGAATCAGCAAAATTTTACAATACACTTCAGTACATGAGCATTGCTTCAACAGGGATTTGAATATGCCATGAAGAAGTTGAGGCAAGGAGAGGGGGATGAAATGGAACAGGCAATGGAGGATGAAGTCAATGACGGCACCGAAGAGCTAGAGCGCACCTCCAGGAGAAATCTTTTTCCAAGTGGTACACTTGGAGTGCTACCATGTGGTATGTTGCTTTCTTATGAAGCTGTGTTTTGACCAGATTAGTATTTACAGCCTGTAAGAACATAAGATATCCAAGTAGAGGTCGTACTTTTATTTGAACCTATAGCCTAATAAGTTTGAAACGAAATAATGACGATAGTTCAAGCACATTGTTAAATAATTAGAAGGTCTAAATCCGAGTAGGAGACATTTTTCTGTTCTTAATTACTAGTTGTATTGTAATAGATTGATCAAGCTGTTATAAAATGACTTAGTGACTATATCAACAACGGCAAAAATAATAAGCATTTTATTGGATAAAACGGTTATCATCTGAAAATTAAACTGGAAGACTGAAACTTAGGATGCAGTGCATGATGTGTGCATGTTTCCGCAATTGAAACAGATGTAAAACGGGTGAATTACGCATTATCAATATACAAATCCCCATGTTAATACCTTTTGCAACGGACGAAGGTAATACATTGCATCAGTGAATTAAATATATGTCTTTCTCTCCAGATGTAGCTGCATATGCTATGGCATTTGAAGCCGAACAGGCAGAAATTGTTGCCGGTATGTTCAATTAGAGCACTTGCTCATTTAACCCTATTTTGGTTGGGGGGGGGGGCAAATTTGCCCCCCCTGTTGGTTTTTTATTAATAACTCCAAATTGAGTAAATATTTCTTCTTTAAACTTTGTGACTTTTCCTAAAAACGTCTTAGACACCTAGTGAAAAAATGTTTTTAGTAAAAACTTAATTAGGAGGGGGTAGGGACCAAATTTTGCAGGGGATGTCTGAAAATTTGAAATTTGAAAAATTATGATTTTTATGTAATCTTCATTTTTTTGAAGAGCTGTGTGGTTCTTTTTCAATAAATTGTCTTTGATTGAAAGGAAGTATATTTCTAATTCAATTTATTCACATAATATAATGTTTACTTGCGCAATATGGTTTATCCTACTGTTTGACATTGATTATTTTCACCAAGGTGTTCGCTTGCATTTCTCCTTCGCATACATGTTCACTGTTCCTGCCCAAATGATCAAAGAGAAATTCATTCTCTCATTTCTGGGTTTAACAACACTCCAAATTGTCATTTTAGTGCCAAAATTTAGGATGGGCAAAATTTGGC
>REGM01000316.1:182522-194139 GCA_004194415.1 Aurelia aurita
ACTTAGATTAACTTCAGGGTATAAAGGTTCTTATTCAAAGGGTCCCTTATGAAAACCTTTAGGAGTCATCAACAAGAGATTTTCAACCCTATTATTTGCATTTGGCAATTTTATTAATGACCTAATAACCAATTCTAGGCTTAGAATCTTGACATAAATGTTTGCCATTATTAAAAAGGAGGGGAGGAGGCTCAGACTTTAACAACTAACAGAGACAAACATCAATTTAATAAGGACCATAAAAAATCAATTTTATTACCCTTGTAATAAGAACATAATTTTTTTATCAAACTGAAACTGGTTCTTAATTACAAGGTGCATAATTAAGGAAAAACAGCCTGCAGGTTCTTATTTTTGTAGGTTCTTATACGCGGGGATTTACTGTATTCATATATTATTATTATTATTATTATTATTATTATTATTATTATTATTATTATTATTATTATTATTATTATTATTATTATTATTATTAGAGTCTTACTTATAAATAAATTTCTTATCCGCGTCTTATATGTACTGGGTGTCCCAAAAAAAGTTCCAACGTTTGATTGAACACAGAGAAAAAACTCTCCTTGAGTCTTATGAATTGATGGTATCGATTTTCGTAATTCGCAAGCTTGAACTTAAACTTTGATGTATTGCTTGTACCTATCTTTGCCAATGAAATAGATTTGTTGCTCAAAGTTTCCCAAAATTGTTGACCGGTCGATGACAGACGTGTCAAGATGGACAGTCAAAAGGCGTGTTGAAGAGCTTGGCATAAAAGAAATTACTGGGTACAGCCCGATCTCCGATGAGGATCTTGACCAGCTTATATTGAGTTTCCGGCAAGTGCATGGTTTCTATGTGGGAAGGTCATTGGCGACCGGGCATCTGATATCTCTTGGATTGAGAGTACAACAATGGTGAATTAAGTCTGAACTGACAAGAATCGATCCTGTTGGTACAAGAATAAGGTGGAAGTGTCTGGTGAAGCGGAGAAAGTACAGCGTTCCGGGGCCTAACAGTTTATGGCATCTCGATGGCCACCATAGCCTCATAACCTGGGGATTTGTAATCCATGGTGCTACAGACGGTTATTCACGAATGATTGTTTTCTTAAGGTGTGCCACAAATAATAGAAAGGAGACAGTGCTGGAGCTTTTTAGGATGGCTACCGCTGAACATGGAGTTCCTTCAAGAGTAAGAACTGATAAAGGGGGTGAAAATGTCCTGGTTTGGCAGGAAATGGAATCGTTGCGTGGCCAAAGCCGTAACAGCTATCTGCCAAGTACCTCTACAAGAAACCAGAGGATTGGACGATTATGGAGGGATGTCTGGATGTACGTCTGCCACATATTTTACTACACATTCCAAGGAATGGAAGTTGAAGGTATTTTTCGGATCTCCTTTTTTTCGAATTTTGCAAGAAAGAACCTAAACCAACCAAGTCAAAAAATTATTTCAGTTAAATGTTTTACTTTGAGATGAATATGTTCCTTTTCAATATATTTAATCCTCGTATCAATAATTGCCACCAGTACTTTTTTGGACAACACTGAATTATTGCGTAAACTTCTGACCAGAGTCCCAGGGGGGTACTCCCTAACTTTCAATACGGGGGGGTCAGTGCCAATATTTGGGGTCTGAAATCTTAAATTGAATCAATATTTGGGGTCTGTGAACAACAACATAAACAAAATTCAATATTTGGGGCCTATGAATCTGAAAAAGGGAGAATCGTGAAATTTGGCGCGATTCAATACAGTGTTAGATTCAATCATTTGTATGCCTCATACTTTAGTGTTCATCCGTTAATATATGATGCAATAAATAACCATATTTGGGGTCAGAATAAAAAATAAAAACAATATTTGGGGTCTCCAAAACATTAGACTCAATATTTAGGGGTCAGAAAAGAAGTACTGGCATGGACCCCCCCGTATTGAAAGTTTGGGAGTACCCCCCTGGGACCAGAGTCCCTTTTTTCTCTGCGGTCTTTAATTTGTTGACAGAACTCAAAGATAGCACACATATTAACCACCGAATGTTTCAAGTAGAAAGAATTCACACATAAGTTTAAGACACTTTTTCAAAGATCGGAAACAGTTCCCTTTTTGCAGTTTATTGATCAAATATTTTGATTGAAATAAGTTGTGTTTGCGTAGGATTACCATAATTTAAACAAAATATGGAACAAATGCTTCTGATAGGAGAATCATGCACAAAGAATTTCGGTCACTTTTAAAGGTAATTGAGACAAAAAGTTGTAGACAAAATTTGTCCGAAAATGTTATCATGTAAAACTTGGATTTTAATGCATACTGTATCTCACCGTTACTCGGAAAATATAATCTTCAAAAGAACTTTTTGAAGGACGTTTTTGTTGCACGTCAAGTTTTATCTGAAAATTACAGTTGAAATGATGTAATTTGAAATCAACATAGTTGCCATTTTCCCCAGGTGTTCTAGACGTTGATGATGAACAACACATGTATATTTTGAACATGGTGTTTCTACCCAGAATTAATAACTCCATCACAAGTTTTACTTCCGGTTGGAATAGACATCCTCAAAGAACTTTTTTTTTTTTTTTTTCTATAACAACAAAACCTAATTCTAAATAAAAAGAAGTACTATTTACATGAGCCATTCATGGCGGGGAAAGACACAAAGTCATCTGGTCCCCACCATGGATGACACTTACAATTCAACTGTTAATTTCATAAACAAAAACAAATGAAAACGAAAACAAAACCAAAAGAAAAATAGCAACACAGCAACAATACAACACAGATAAACGTGACAGACAAAAGCCGAAAAAAAGAATGCTACACAGGGTGAATATTAGCATGCTGAGAATTTTAATGGAGCCGCTTAGTTTTCTCGATGAACGAAATTGTAGCTTCCAAAATCATTCTGTTTGAGACAATGTTTAATTTCTCATCGCCAAACAACAAGAGGTTACCAAGTGCCTCATTATCCAAAACTGAAACGTCCAATAGCGGGATGTCTCCAAGCTGACCAAAGAGGTCTCTACGAGCATTTTCAAAAAGAGGGCAGTGCAGGATGTAATGTTCATTATCCTCGTTTCCAACACCGCACATACACAAGGGACTTAAACAATCAAAGTTATGCCTAAATCGATGCTCATTTAGGGGACTAAATCCAACTCTAAGTCTTGTTAAATTTCTTATACCTGTAACATTATGCACATTGTAAACAGATCTACACGGAGGACGTATTTTAACAAGCAATTTGCGTTTGAACTCCCCAATTGAAACAGAATTTCTGGTATCTTCATCTAGCAGGTTCCATTCAAAGGGAGTACTTTGGAAATATGCATTGGAAAAACGAACTGTTCTGCTTACATGCTGCGCGTATGAGCGACTTGACCTTAAGCTATATGGCACTTCTCGCTCTGAAGGGATTTCATTAAACAAGTAAGCCGGGGACATACTTTTACGCAGGTTGAAAAAATGACACAGCCGTCGATACCATCTTCTTTGGTAAAGATTTTCCCAACCAAGTTCTTTGAGAATCCTTTGCCCACTTGTACCTTTCCACGCTCCTGATACCGCTAGCGCAGCAGAGTATTGCACTTGCTCTAGCTTTTTAGTGAAGCTTTGCCTCATTTCAGGATCATACTTATGATACAAAATGTCACCATAGTCAAGGTGAGGTCTGACGTGAAGCTTATAAACTTGATCGAGCACTTCCCTATTGACGTACCTGGATAAGTATTTAATGATACCAATACCTTTCCGAGCCTTAGCAATAGCTTCCTTGATATGGCTTTGGAAATTTAGTTTGTCGTCAAGAATAATACCGAGATGCTTATGTTCGTTCATCCTTGACACTTCATCATTTCCCAACATTAGTACAGGATGATATGGTTTATTTCTTTTTGTTGAAAAAATAACCTCTTCAGTTTTATCTGTATTGAATTGCATTTTCCATTGCCATGCCCATAGTCTAACTCTCTCCAAATCCCTATTTAGATCCTCAGCTGTTTCTCCTTCGCCTTTCACAACAGAAAAAAGCGATGTGTCGTCTGCAAACAATTTGATATCACTGTGGACATTTTCAATAAGATCGTTTATATAAACAAGAAAAAAGAGAGGACCCAGAACTGAACCTTGTGGAACACCTGAAGAAACCATCTTCCATTCAGAGTTTTTGCCATTTAGCAAGACACGCTGGCTACGATTTGACAAAAAGCTGCGCAAAAGAACAAGAAGCTTTCCAGATATTCCGCACATTTCAAGTTTGTAAAGCAACCCATCATGCCAAACTCTGTCAAATGCTTTTGACAGATCAAGGAATACAGCTCGAGTTTCTTTGCTAGGAACCTCTTCAAATGCAACATAAATTTTATGCGTAATCAGTAAAAGTTGGTTGATGGTAGAATCCCCAGGACGAAAGCCAGATTGATGAGGTGTTAACATTTGATTAGTACATAAATATTGATAGATTTCGTCAAAGATCACTTTTTCCAAAATCTTTCCACAGATAGGCAAGAGTGATATGGGGCGATAATTCTTTTTATTTTGCCTGCTACCCTTTTTGTGGACCGGGATGATATTTGCTCTTTTCCAGCTGGAAGGGTAGACCCCAGTTTCGAGGCATTCTTTAAAAATCAAAGACAATGGCTCGACAAGACAGTCATCGCAGATTTTTAACATGGCAATAGAGAGATCATCGCACCCATGAGCTTTATTGCTATCCAAGGAGCGAATTAACAGCAATATTTTCTCTTTATCTATGGGTATTTCTGCTAGAGAACAGGTGCGCTGCGGCCGAAAATTTGGCAATGTGCTGCCAGTTGCAACTGCAGAGCATTGTTCTACAAAATAGTCATTTAATATAGTTGCTTTGCTATGGATATTAGTTACGAATAATCCATTTTCAAGCAGAGGTGGAATGTTAACGGCACTCTTCTTATTTATCAGTCTGTTCAAGATAGACCAATAGGATTTCTTCCCTTGATTTGAATCTGAGAGCTTTTGACCAAGGCTTGAGAGATATGTTTCTTTGGCAGAAATGATTAGTTTTGAAGTTTCGTTACGAGCAGCTCTAACTCGTTCCCAGTCTTCTGCATTTCTACCACGTCGCACAAAATTTCGATGGAGTCTATGCTTACGTTTTATAGCAGTTTTGAGAGCAGGTGTTACCCAGGGTGGGTCTTTGTCGTTGCATTTGATTTCTCGATTGGGAATATTTGCAGAAAGGACTGAGAGAAGATTATCCGTAAAAACAACTGCCATGTCCTCTGATCCTAGCCCATCGAATTTAGACTCCCAATTTATATCGTTAAGCAAGTCTTTGATGGCACATGTGTTCGCCTTTTTGTAATCCCAGACAGTCCTTTTGTAGGGGGGTGGAGATGGTAGTGTAATGTTAAGCTTACCATGAATAATCTGNGCCTCATCAATGATTTTTCTCACATCTTCCTTAGTTGCGGCCATGTTGCATTGCAGTCGAGTAGTGGTTGGCATGTGAATCAATATTATTCTTGAAACTTGGGCACTAAACCATTAAAGAAACACTTGCAAACTACTCAGCCCATACCACAAACTTGTTCAACCAGACCTTTCCATAAGGAAACGAAGTAATAACAGAATAAACAACGATTTTTTCGGAAGCGACAAAAACACGTGTCTGCCCTCCACGAGGCATGAGCCGTCTCAGAACTAAGAACTGAGGGAAACAAGTGCCCTGAACGTCTGTGGACAAATGGAATGATTGATTTGCGAAATCGACAGCAATTGCAAGTAGCTGAAGTTGCAGAAAATACGGATGAAAGCCTTTTAGAATGGTTCGGATTTGATCCTGAAGCTCCAACACTATCTGATGATGATCTATCTCAAGTCAAATTAGAGGACATTCCAACGCCATTTACTGTTGAAGAGTTGCAGCTGCTAAGCCAAATTGACGTCTTGAGAGAATCAAATAATGATGGAATAGACATTTTCCAACAAGCTTTGGAAATTGTTGGTCTTAGGTAAAACTGAGAGCATAGATTCGAAAGAAAACAATAAGCTAGAGACAGCAGCAAGCTCATAAAACATAACCATACAGCTACAGCTGCAAAATGTCTTTAACTACTACTGGGTGTATCAGAAAAAGTGGAGCATTGTCACCATGCCCCATTGTGCTGCCTTGAATCTAGAATATAGCAATTCAGATATTTCAAAAATTTAAGCATTAACTTATCCAATATCCTATAAAAACTTCCAAAAGGCTGTCGAAGGATCAAATTTCTGTGTTGGACCAACATTCGAGTGCTCCAAGGAGGACTTTGAAACAAAAGGTTCCCTTTGCTGTATTTTGGCCCAAAAACTACCAGACCTGGCTGTTTGAGGCGAGCGATCGCGCGCACGTGCCTTGTCACGCACCTCATGGTCTCGAGACGTGTGATCTATTGCGCACCTGAAAAGACTTTACCTCCAAATCACGCACCTCGACTTGTATCTTTTAGGGACCCGGTGTACGATATTCTTTGAATCTGACATTTTTTTTTGGAAAGGAAATCACTCAATTGGTTTGTTATTCGAAAGAAATACGATATTGATGCTTAGTCCTTCTCTCAATCCTTGCTATTTCCTGTCTATGATAATGACACAATATCATCATTCATAAGGTCACATGAACCAGAAGGTCGAATTACATGGCAACCAAAAGCAGTTGGAGGACATGTCTCCTAACTCTAAGAACCTAGCTTAAATCGATTTATGAGAGGCATGTGAAGGTGATTTGATCTGGAAGACTTGAAGGTATTCAATTCCTCTTTATTCCAGGACTGACAAAAGTGATACGGAGTAACTTAATTACTGAAAATCAGTGGTCATCAAACGGCCTAAATACAAATGTTGGACAAAGAATGTAAGACGGACGAAAAAAAGATTGTTTGTATTGCTGTTACCGTTTAAAATATAATCAAATCTTGTTATTTCAACTCATTTCCAGTCGTGTTTGCATTACCAAGTGCTGAAAACACTACTTTCTTCGTTCGTAACCTGTAAAATCCCTCTTTTATAGAGCAATATCAAAAAGCTTAAAATTGAGCGCCTCGCACTGCCCTCCACTGAAATAGCTTACGGCCAGGTCTGGTATTAAATACCTGCCATTATCTATCGAACTTCCATTCATAATGCCATGTGCCTGTTAAGTCATGAAAACCTTATATGTTAGTGATTCGAAATGTGTCACCTTGACATGTCTTTTGTATGATTAGGCATTTAAGAAAGTATCCATGTCTGTTAAAAAATTCAATTTCACAACAAAACGGAAAACAAAAAAGATGAAAGTGGCAACATTCCTCTGGTACACCTGTTACAATTTCTGAATGCAAAAAACATTCAGAAAACATGCAAAAAACTATGTTCCCTATGATAAACAACGAAACTCTTCATAACGCAATGTTGAGAATATAAATTTAACTGGAATATAAATGTGAAACTTTTTGGATTTACAGTTTCATAATCGCTCATCTACAAGCAAATTACATGTACTCAATGTGGTATTGTGGCAATGTGGTGTTGTGTTATCTACCTGAAGATGTTCAAAGCTAGTTTTATCATGGTTCAATCTGACAAAAACTTCATGTAACCCTATCAAGCCTAGGGGGGGGCTAAATCAGCCCCCCCTAGCAGCTTTTCTGCTGTATATCCGTACTAACTGCACTTACCACTCTGTAACTTTCTGACTTTTACTTTTTATCTTTCTTACACCCAAAAATAATTTTTTTAGGAAAATTAAATTCATTCCAGGGGGTAAACAAAATTCATTTTCAAAAGAAGTCAAACGCAAATTTTGAATAAACCCTAATAAAATCTACAAGGAACTTGGAAAATCAATGCGAAGCTAGGAATTTAGCCTATTTTAGATGCTCTATCAAACTGACTACTTATTTTTAAATTTGGATGAGTAAATTGCCGTATTTATGCAATGCGCATGCGCACATTCTTTCAATTTTTTGTGTGCTGATGTCATGATTTTTTAATAAATTTTGTTTACAAAGCAAATGAAATTTGACCACAGAATACATAAAAAGTGGACTGATATCCTTACTGCTTTTAGTTTTCTGGTAATCAATGATTGAATTATTTTAGTACTGAACCCTTATGATTTTGAAAATGTAACATTGTGACGTCATGAGCAGGTCACGTGACATATCTAAAAATAGATTTCACTTTTGGGTTCATCTCATCATGTACTATACACATGCCAAGTTTCATGGCTCTATGTTGTACAGAACAGAAATAAAATAGGGGGGGCCGAATCAGCCCCCCCCCTAGTCTTCCTAGAGCATCAAATACCCTAGGCTTGATAGGGTTAAATGTTCTTGTAGATGTGATGATGATCACGCACTTAAGTTGCTATTTATGATAGAATTAACAATTAGTTTTAACATATATTTTGGTATCATGCTTGCATTTTTGTATCGTGTTTGTCCAAAAGGTTTTCTGTTTGAAATTCCCGAAAAGCCTCGGAAAGTTTTTCGTCCTAGGTTGTTTTTCGGAAACTTTTTTCCATCCAAAATTTTTCGATTTTAATGTAACATTTTACGTGATTAATCCCTTAATCTAAAAGTTTTGCAAAGATTTGCCACCTGCTGATTAATCAATGTCTAAGAGTTGTTAATGATAAATAATTGTAAACAATTACGTATCATACACACTTGTAAAGGCCTTGCTGGTCTTTCCCATTAAGACAGAGTCCATGCACGTTGCAAACTCATGATATGTTGTAAATGATTCTGGAAGCGTGAGTTGAAGGGCACATGTAGATGCAAACACTGCAGGGTTGGTTGAAAAGACAACTCTTATCTTCTGCAATGGCACCACCTTACATCCAGTGCAAAAATGAATGAAAATCTCCAGCTTCTTGGTGTCTGCTTCACTCAAAGCAGACACAAAGGGATCAATGACTGACTGTATCTTGCCATCGATTCCTGTTAAAAATGCCATGATAGTACTTGACCTTTTACTACAAGAATTGTAGGATCCATATATCTCACCACTGGTATAAATATGATGCACGGAACTGTAGGAAATGTGAGCCAAATCTGTATACTTTTTTTTGGGACACCCGATTTACTGCACGTTATGAAGATTACAACACAAGATATACCGATTTAGTGATGCTAAAAACAACAATTAATACAGATTAACTTTAAGAAATCATCATAAGAATGCATCTAAAACATTAAATGCTGAAGAGGACACATGGAAAGAACTCTCTGCTAGAGCTTTTGAAACCATATGCCAAACATTTGGGATTCAATTGCTCAAATTAGTGTTCTCATTTGCTTGGTCACAAACAATTGCTTCACAAGCAAATCTCAAATGTTTGGTAAAATGTGTTTGCTCATTTCATGTACACCAAACTATGATCTCGTAGATAGCCAAGAAGAAACATCATCAAGATTTAATTCCATGTATTTGACCTATTAGGAACCATTCCTGGTATTGCTGCAAGGAATGTGATGGTAATGAACTTAAGCTGAAGTTGTTGTGGACAAGACTATTTTATCACATATGCAATGATCAGGATTACTGCACACATGGCCCCATTGAAGATGAAAGTAAAACTTAATTGTCCTCAAATGGCAGCACCATGAAGGAACTAAGGCAATTAGTAAATTACCCAATGTGGCTAAAATGTCTTGCTTCCTACACACTGAATCGCCACACTGGAATGATTGAGGTATTTACGGCTACTGTAATCTGTAATTCACCAGGTCATGTAATCGGCGGGCACCAGGTCAGTAATCGACAGGTGACAAAAGTTACGGCTGCTGACTGAGGGGCTACCACTGCGAGCACTTTTTCACTATCTGGTCTGTGAGATGTATGCGTCAACTGGGCAAAGTGCAATTTCTTTCTTTGCTGGTGGCCACGTAAGGTAATTAAGGCAATCATTGATGCACCTCAACAATGTAAAGCATTTATGGAAGCCGTTACGACACCAATCATTGATACAAAGAGATTTGTCCAGTTGAGTTGAGCAATAAAATTTGACCTTCAACGTTTGCTCAAGTCAACGAAAACACAGCAAATTCCCTTGGCAAATAACAAACAACCGAAACCATAATGCCTACTGTTGCATTTATATATCGAGAAGTAAATTCAAACATTCGCAGAATTTATTACATAATGCGTATTTCTGGGAGCCAGCACTTGAGAAGTGCTAGGGGCAAGTCTTGGGCAAAGGTCTAGCAAATTATTTTACCACACCCTTCAATCTCCCGGAAAACGTGGGAAATTTAGCTATCTTTTCATTAGATTATGGCTTAGATTATTTAGTAGATCGCTTGATTACAAAACAGACACATTTTTCTGCCTTACCCCTACTTAGATATTTGTTTTAGTCCCTTTTTTACGAATCTCGATAAACATCTTTCCAAAAAGTGGGGGGTCCGGACCCCCATTCCCCCCTTGGCTCCACCACTGGCAGGCTTTACGTAACAATATAAAAAGATTCAAAATGCAAAATGCAAGCACGTGGCTCACTACTCAGGTCGATAAGTGAGGCTGCTAAGACGGCCAAGAACAAAAAATAAAGCAAATTCAGTGATTATTACCTGGTTTATAAGAAACTAGGCTTGCCAAACGTCGCCTGCGGCGCCGCGCCGGCCCGCCGTCGTGCTTAGCATTCGTTAGAGAAGGAAAGAAAACCCAAATCACACGGAAATTGCGATTTACATTATTTTGGTTCAATAAATGGAGGATATTTAGAAACCTTTTGTGTTCCATATAAGAGAGGGGGAATTAATGGAGAAGACTTAATAGATATTAAAATTTTAGCTTCAAAGAAAAGGGCTTATTAGATAGAGGACGTAATAGAGAGGGGCTAGATATCACTACGTTGAATTTGTGTGCTTTACATGCAAAGTAGTTTGTTGATTCTGGAAAATATAAAGTAACAGACCCAAAAACCTATCATTGCTAGCCTTGAATTTGTGGATAAGTCCTCTCTCTAATAAACCCTCTCTTTAACCTTGGAAAATTAATAAGCCTCCCGGGGAGCGTCTTAATAGGGCTTTTACAGTATTTATCTGTGTGCTGTTTCTTTATGTCTATATTACGCGTACTTGTAAGAACACTGGCGAAGAAGGATAGGAGTGCAATATGGAGATAGCTTTGAAAGCAAAGTCACAGGTTGATATTAACGTTATGAATCAACAAAGTTATTTTGTTGGCATATTGAATTAGCATTCAATACCACTTCTATGTCCATTCCGTTTCTCTCTGTCGTTTCATCTTCCTCTTTCCACTCTTTATACACTTTATTGCCTTTGAAACTGTTGCTATATCTTTACTCTTTACAAATCTATATATTCACTATATCCACTTTGCAAATTAATCGTTGAAAATGGGCAATTTAGCAACAGCTCTGCGAGAAAATACAGTTTCGATCTTAGTGGCATATACTAAGCGAAGATCCATTGCAGTCTCTCTAACATTTTTCCTGTTTGCTGTGCATTCTTTATTTTCAAAACTCAGTACAAATCCTTTTTGCCAATTTTTATCCAGTTCTCGTCTCTCATTTTAGTTTTACTTTCTTTATATTTCATATGCTAGTTGTCCTTCAAATTGCTTCATTTCTTGTGCACAATGTGCTATGTATT
>REGM01000316.1:194679-219946 GCA_004194415.1 Aurelia aurita
AACTGTTGCTATATCCTTACTCTTTACAAATCTATATATTCACTATATCCACTTTGCAAATTAATCGTTGAAAATGGGCAATTTAGCAACAGCTCTGCGAGAAAATACGGTTTCGATCTTAGTGGCATATACTAAGCGAAGATCCATTGCAGTCTCTCTAACATTTTTCCTGTTTGCTGTGCTTTCTCCATTTTCAAAACTCAGTACAAATCCTTTTTGCCAACTTTTTCCAGTTCTCGTCTCTCATTTTAGTTTTACTTTCTTTATATTTCATATGCTAGTTGTCCTTCAAATTTCTTGTGCACAATGTGCTATGTATTTTACTCTGTAAGTATTCCGTTGTCCTGCGTTCTTCAACCTCTTTCAGATATCTAAACCATAGTTGTGATTATTCGCTAAGTTTCTTATATTCTCTCTTTCAAGCTCCCGTTGTGCAGTATCTTTTAATCTCTCTTTATTGTAGCTACATTACCAGCCTTATGCTAAAGTCCAGTCAACTCTTTCTCTCCTGCCTACACCGAGATCTCTTTGTATAGCTGTTCATCATTCGATTAATTTTACCATTTGCACCCTGTGTCCTCAAACTGCCTTGTTTCTTCGCTCCCCGTCTCTATTCTCATCCTTCCCTTGATATAGCTATTCCCGCCACGCCCTCTGTTCTACAACTACCTCATTTACAACCTTGAATATCTGTGTTTCCATAGTTCCTTCTTTGTGACGTGTATTCCGATGGGACTCCGTTAAAAAGGGCACAGGGATCTAAGCATTTTGGCGCATGATGCATTTAATTTGCATATTGACCACAGTATCGCTTCTGAAAATAGGAAATTGCAGTTTAGCTCTTTTCCGAGGTCCTTCTCTGTTTACTTCCTTGTTCTGTACTGCTATTTTCTTCGCTTCTAAAACTTCATGGCTGTAGTGGCTTCCCCTTGCTCTCCTTGTTATTAATCGTCGCTCCTTAAAGAAGGGAAGCACCTTTAGACATCTTTTGGGCCATATAAAAAGTCTATTGAATTCAAGATACTGTAAAAGTCTGCCATTTTCTATTATCTTTATTATTCCTCCACTTTCTCTCTATTCTCAGTGTGGCTTCTCTCAATATGAATTCTCTCAATACTGTAAGTTCTCTGCTTCTGTGCTCTTTCTCAATTCCATTTATCTATCACATGTTAAAGTTAGTGGACGGAGCTAAGAGAAGGTAATCTATAAATATAACAAAGAAAACGCCTTATTATTATTATTATTATCATTATTATTATTATCAATTTGTTTTCAGTTGGCTAACAGTAAAATAGCTAAAATAACAGCTAATTAATGCCAATGTTTAAAATATACGCAAATGTCACTTAAGAAAAAATGAAAAAATCTTTACAAGTTTGATAAAATCATACAGTATAAAAATAGATCTAAAAACGTTAATTCATAAAAAGCTCAAGTTCGGAATAAAAACACGACATAGCTTGCAGGGGCAATTTTCTCCTTGCCAATCTTTTATTTCTGCTTTAAATTGACTGATTGATTCAGAATTCCGTATTGTTGGTGGTAACATTTGCCACAGTTGCGGACCTTTTTTATCGGATGATTTCTGTTCCACTGTTAACAGATCTCACCCGGGGTTGAATAAATTCATCGTTGTTACGCAAATTGTAACGACTTACATTCTCATAGAAGATTTCTGCATAAGTGAAGGGTCCAGGTCATTTTTCGTTTTGTACATCTCAGTCATTAGTATCTCCAACCCAGTTTGCAAATCAACAGTCGAAAAGGGGCAATTCAGCAATGGACCTGCAGGAAAATACAGTTTCCATCTAAGTAGCATATTATAAGTAAAGATCCATTGCAATATCTCCAACATTTCTCCTGTTTACACACATCTCCCTGCTGTGCTGTCTCCATTTTCAAAACTAATACAAACCCTTCATGAAAACGCCGTCCAATTCTATTCTCTCAGTTAATTTTTACTTTCTTTATATTTCATATCTTATTTTTTGTACTTGAAATTGCATCATTTCGTGTGCACAATAATGTGCTGCTCTTACTCAGTACAGTTATATTTCATTTATTCTGTAAGTTTTCCTTTATCACACTTCCCTGACCTTTCTTTTCTCCTTTGGCTATCCCAGTTTTGTTTGCTTTCTTTACCTCGGTAAATGGATTTTAGCTACTCTCCTACTGTTTTTCTCGTCATGCACTCCTTGTGCATTTTATCAACTATTGCTCATTCTCTGTTACCTTTCTCGCATGATATTCGCACAATAACTCTTGTCCATCAATTTCGGGAATCTAAACCATAGTTTTTATTATTCTCTAAATTACTTATATTCTGTCTTTAGTCCTAGAAGCTCTATATCGTTTAGTCTCTTTTTAATGTAGCCTCGTACCACACTAAAGTCCATTCAACCAATGATAAAGAAGCATTGCATTCAACTCTGTCTCTCCTGTCGACTGTGATAGCTCCTTGTATTGTATTTTATTCACATACTTTTATTATGTGCACCCTGTATCTTCAAAGTACCTGGTTTCTTTTTCGCTCATCTGCCTCTATTCTCGTCCTTCCTTCTGTTTTGCTATTCCGTCTGCTCCCTCTAGAACTAAGGACTCCTATTATATCAGTATAGTAGGGTCTAATCCGGGTTCATTTCCCTCGATGCTTGCTAGGGTTCTTTATAATTTCTAAAGATAAACAATATATTCCATCCTGTTCTTTCTAGTTGCTCTACTTCTCCTCTCGATCCATCTGTTCAGTGTTTACATCATTTCCTCGCTAACTACTTTCACTGGTGTTTACGCATTGTAAAGTCTCTCAAGATCTACTCAATCTATCCAGTTAACTCGTTGCCCAATACACATATTTTTTTTATAAGAAATCGCTTATAAGAAACTGTAGGCTCAATTTTTTAGAACTTAAGAAACTACCCTACCTCAATTAAAAAAAAATAAGAAACTTTTGTAATTTGCAGCTTTGATTTTCCTAGGTCACTTGAACATATTTCGACACTATAGAGTAATAGTAAATGTTTTGACATTGTTTTGAGTGCGAATTATGTTTTAACATTATTTGAAATCTAATACAAAGTAATTTGGAAGCCCTTCTAACAAAACTATATTAGCTCTACACTTAGGGCGTTAACAAAATAAGAAACTCAGTAAGAAACTCTTGGTACCAAAATGGCCCTACAATTTAAGAAACTGCCTACCAACCCCAGACCCAAGTTTGTTATACAAACTATACGTGTATCTTCTCTTATTTCCTTCGCTGTTGTCATACGTCTTGGTCCTTTAGTTTCTCCCTTTTGCCTACTTTGCTCTTTTATAAAGAATCATTGCAATAGTCTTCCAATGAAAGAGCAGTTTGTTGTATCCTGAGAGTTACATACTAACGCTCCTCCGTCATACCCAAATTAACTAAATGTATCCTCCGCATAAACGGGTGATTATTTGGATAATCCGTTCTTTGGATAATTTGAGCCCCTTTGTTGCGTGCGAATTAAGTTTTATTGTAAGAAATAATTTCGAGTTAATCAACTAATGAAATAAACAATCAATCGTTACTGCACCCCTCAATCCTTGAGCGCATTTTGTGTTCGATTATCTGCTGATTTATTATAAACTTCCTCTCTCTCATTCGAAACCCCCCTTTCAAGGTCTCTTTCGCAGCAGGAAAAACCGTTTTCTTCCCCTAGAGCCTGCGAATTAGATATGGAACTCTGAGTAAGACATCTAGCCTCCATTTAAACCTCCTATTTCACTTTTCTCTCCTTCTAAGAAAACTCTGAGAAGATATGCAAACCAAAGACTTCGCTCTTGTTTTAGCGCCATGCCCCTGGAAAGAAACTTGCCCCCTTTCATTGGAGCCTCCCTTGAAGCCCGTTACGTACAAAAAACGCTCATTGTATTGTCTTTGCCTTGCCATACACAGAATATGAATGCGTCACAGGTGGTCATGCTTTTATATTGCATTTCAATAAGTTTCTATGAGGCTTTTCAACATCAAACAAAGAGGTAGCGCATTTCAATAACTCGAAGGCTTCTATGTAATCTAAAGTGTAAAATCCGGATCATTGGAGGTTAAGGAGCCTTTGGCTTTTTAGTCTTGTGCCGCTTAGAACAGGCTTCCCCCCTCAATCGAGACGCCTGTATGGCCCTCATTTATCCTCCTCTAGAGCCTGCCATGTCTTAGCTGGAAAAAGAAAGCGATCAATGTAAACCTACCCTCTTTTTTTGCCCCTTCTTTCAAAAAGGACCTAAAAGTAAGATAAAAATCCCATGTACTAATGGTCCGGTAATGAGGTTATGTGTAAAGATCATTCCCTTGGGCGTAGAAGCTTGGATGAAAAAGCAACTGCCCCAGCCCCCATTTTGCAAACCAAACAAATAACCCTCTTACGCACAGATTCAGACTTTGGAGCAAACGTTGGTAATGCTATTTTCCATGGTAGAGACGCAGTTTTAGGGGAGTTTTAGTTACCGTGCCGAGAGGGATAACAAAGGGAAGAGAAAAGGTATCGGGTCATTCCTATGACGCATCTTAGTATATAGACTAGTACTTTTGTGAAGTGATGCGTCTGTCTTTGTGGCTTTAATTTTGTATAGACGCAGAAGTCAAAATACACAAACCGAATCTTTAATACCAGTGTTCGCATCACATTCACCAAAATTGTGTTATCTATGTACTGTTCCTGTGTTGGCTGAAGAGGAGATGTGCCCGAACATACCCTCTGTGGTATCGTCCTGTCTTGTTCTATGTCCTTGTAGTAATGCTGTAACATCGTAATATCGTAGTATTGTAGTAATCCAGTATTGTAGCATTTGTAATATTGTAGTATCTTTTCCTGTATTTTAGTATCGTATAGTGTAGGTAATGTAGCATTTGGTATTGATTTATAAAAAAAAAAAAATAGTTTCTGGTAAGCAGGAACATTGAGGTATACTGGTTGCAATGTGGTATAATACATTTGACATGTAAAACACATGCATACAAAGTTATTTTCTAGTTACAGAAACACCAGAACGTATCCACTTGGTGGCAGAGGAGCTTTGGTGCGACCTCAAAGATGACAGTTGCTAGGAACCTTGTAGCTACTTAAAATCAAATTTCACATACTATTGCTTAGCGAAGAGCAAACTTTCCCTGCAGATCGCGCCAAAAAGATGAACACAGAAATACTTGTGGACAGCTTTGAATCATTTTGATAAACGTCAATAGGATTACATGTGAAAATTTTAGAGGAACGTTTTACACTCTTTAAAAGCTAAGCATTCAAAGACGAAGCATCATCAACAATACAACTAATCTAATTGGCTGCATTCTGCTGCTGTTTTACAAGATGCTCTTCCCTTTCAGATTCAATTCCGCTCGCTTTTTGGCTGCATTCGAACGCTTTCTTGAAAGTCGCTCTTGTCTTTCCGATTCACTATCATTTTCATATTTTATGGTTTTATCCTGTTGAATTTTGCAAGTCGCTCCTGTCTTTCAGATTCACTTTCGTTTTTACGTTTGCTGGCCACAAATTGACGTAATTTTTTGAGTTTGTGTTGCTGTTTGCTGTCAATATAGCTCTCAGTGGAAATTTTCCTTTTTCTTGGATTAGTAAATATATAAACATTGAAATATGAAAAAATATATTAATGGGGTAAATTCCTGTGACTCTGAAGAATTCAGATTATGAAATGTGACAGAAACCACTTCAAAGAAAGTAGCATTCAGTGCAGTGGCTAACAAGCGCAGGTAATTTTGTAAGGAAAATGTGTTTCTTAAATTTAACAGCACTGCCTTGCCATTTATATCCGGCATGCCAAAAGAGTTTCTAGCATAAAAATCAAATACATAAAACCCTGAGTTGGCATTGTGAATAATAGATGCCATGAAAATTGTATTGTTGTTATTTGTAGAGACATTCTCAAGTGATGTATGCAAAGGAATGAATGGTGCATCATTATCATCATGTGCATTACTGAAGAAAGAGCCTTGAGAAACATTACCAACACTAATTGAGCTTCCTGATTTAATTTGCTGTTTGTTTCAGTGGGTGGTTTTGCAGTAGTAGCTTTTGTTGCCACAATGGGCAATTCACTGTTTATCACCACAAACCACAAGTGGTGATTCACTTTTTCTTTCCACAATCTACCTATTGTCCTTAGTTCTTTTGTTCTCTTCAACTTTCGCCCGTCAGCCCGCCCGTCCTTGATTTGGCAATGTATCTCCTCTAGATGTCAGCGTAGCTATGCAACGCTGCAACTAGGATGGCGAAAAATTTAAGAAACTCTCCTACTATGCTTGAGAAGCGCTAAGAAACTTTCAAACGCTAACTCCAAGAAAATCACGACACAATAGAGGATTACGAAAAAGATGGCGTCGGGGGGCCTCGGGGGGCATTTGACCAAGATGTTCTCAACCTTTTTTCTTGGTAATATTCATGATCATTGTATGTTTTGAGCACAATAAAACTCCTTTTGTTGCTAAATCTGGTTCTGTATGTCAAGAAACTAATATGTGGCAGTGGTAGAAACTATATCTTAATTCATGCACCCAAAAATAAGAAACAAGTTTTAGTACCAAAAAGCTGCAAGTTTCATGTGAAATTGAGATCACCAGTGTCAGACAACGATTTGCAGCAAATCCTTCTGTTCCTGACAGGAGTGCAGTGTTTACAACAGGAAGACTGCTCTTAATTTTTTGTACTGGAGTTTCTGTCTTATCAGACAGTTTATTTTTCAATGTGTGTGTCACGTAAGAGAAACAATTCGCTCAAAAATATGTGGGCTATGAAGTCTTTGTAAATGAATCAATTGGAAATTCCTGTAAGAATACTTCAAACTGAGTCACATAGTGAATGAAATTCCTCTGAACGAGTCACATAAAAACCATTAGAACTTTGCTAAGCCAACACATAATATATCCCTCTATTTTGCACAATATGGCACAATCAATCTGTCTCCCCTCGCTACGGCAATCATCCAACTTCTTTCCAAATACTGCAAAGGCGATGAAGTTTGTTTCTACACACCAGTGCCTTTTACGGACCAGTTTGAGTAAGAATGCTCGCAGTAGTTGCCACTCAGCCACCAACCGCAAATATGGTGACCCGCCGATTACAGTAGCTGAGGTATTTAAATAGGATGATTCCCAACGTTCACACATGACCTACAGAAAAGTTCCCGCCTTTAAGAAGCCACCTTACAAGAAACTCGAACACTGAATCTTTGCAAAAACAATATAAAGACAATGAAATAATTAAGGAAGAACAATGGGCTGATGTCAAAAAGTGGGTTTCTTAAAGGCAGGACTTTACTGTCATTCAAGTAATTTCTTAAAGTATTGTGAACATTGGACCAAGAATATTACAAAGGATGAAGCAAAAATAAAAGCAGAATTCAGATTATATACAGTAGATTTTTGGTCTATACATTCACTTGATAAACATTTAAATTTTGTTCTCACAAAGAGAGCTATAAAACGTTCTTAAAATAAGACATATTACCAACCAATTTATCCTTGTTGTAAAATGTTTGAAAATGAGGTGACGTTTGAATACGAGGCTTTCAATCTCGCTTTTGCTGAGTATGAATTAAAATGTGGTAAGCTTGTTGATATTTCCTGCGATCAAACTTGAACATGCACCAAAAGTATTTTGGCGGGAAAATTTTTTGACTTTCGCATTTCACCTGGTTCGATCCCTTCGATACTCAGCTCCTTTCTACGTTCGTGTTGACTGACTACTTGGAATTTTTACATAAGATTTGAAGATGGCTTCTAATGTAAATGATGTAGCACCAAATGCTGCTGTGGCAGTTGCAAAGAAACGGGTGAGAGCAACTTTGACTGTATGCAATCTTTAGTCGCACAAGGGCCTATATAGTAGGCCTAATATATAGTTGAAAGAAACTTTTCTGTAGGCCTCCTAGTATGACGCTATGGACTGGTGCCAAAATGGGTGGATAATCCTATACTGGGGTGGGTTATCATCTTAACTGGGTGGGTTATCATCCTAAATGGGTGGGTTATCATCCTAGATGAGGCGGATAACCTTATTCCCTGGGTGGTTTACCCAGGCCCGCTGAGAGGGAGGGCAGGGGGCAACTTGCCCCAGGGCCTCGGTGTCTAGGGGGCCTCATAAAGTAAGATTTTTAACATTTTGACTGCAGGAAATAAGGAAATATTCTAAAATGCATTTTAAGCTAATCTGGGTAAGGGTTGTGATCGAAAATTTTTCTGGGGGAGTACCCCGGACTCACCTGTGTTCTGCCAGCTTTGCTGGCAGGGTTGCTTCGTTTCGCAGTTCTGTCCCTGGGCCTCCAAAACCTACCAGTCTGCAGAGTGTGGCAACTCCACGCCGATTTTGTACGAGATCTTTTGTTCACTACTTTGAAAACAAATGAATCAAAGACCTTGCATGCGAGCACGCCACTGCTTCGTTGGTCTGCATGCGCGAGACCTCGTCAAGAACTGCCATACTCTGCAGACTGGGCCCTGGGTTTACCCAGCATAAGATAATAACCCAACCCAGAAAAAGGTTATCTGCCGCATTGAGGATAACCCACCCAATATAAGATGATAACCCACCCAGTAAAAGATAACAGCCCACCCAGTATAGGATTATCCACCCATTTAGGCGCATGCATTCCATAGCATGAGACCTAGAGATTCAATTTTTAAAGAGATATTTGATATCAGAGTAAGATGCAGATATCTGCTGCAGATGCTGTTCTGTGTTGCAGACCAGAATGCTTGCAGAGTAGCTACATGCAAAATAGTGTGCCCACAGGCACAGGAAAATACCGTAAGCACTCTATCGATCCAGAGGGGGGCTTAAAAGAGAGGGGGCATATTTAAAATTTTGGTTCAGAGGGGAGAGGCTTAGTAGAGAGGGGGCTTAATGGAGAGATGGGGGCTAAATAGAGCGTTTACGGTAGAAGCAATTATAGAATACCCTTCCCCCTCTTAATTTGGAAGCTCTTTTTAAATTCTTGATACAACAGGAGAAATTTATATGGTATCTCCATCCAGGCACATCAGAACAAAAATTCATATTGGGGGGAAGGGGGGACTGAAACCAGATGCAAGCCAGCAAGGAAACATGGGGTTTTGGCTTGGCCCTGGGAAAATTTTTGTGATCATGCCCTTTAGATCTTTGGAAAATGCCCCTATGTTGTGAAGAATTCATCTTTGAAGGAGCAACGGATAACAAATGGTGGAAGGCTTTCCTGAGAAAATTCGAAACTACAAAGAAAAAATTTGCGATTGGGCAAAAATGTTTAACTTTTCATAGAGCAAAATCATGGAATAGACTCTCAGCTGAGTCCAAACAGGCATCCTCTCTGAATAGCTTCAAAAAGGCTATTTAGAGATGAGAGCAGGGCCCGATTTTGTGGCAGGGGTATCGGTTGCTCTTGGTTGGCAGGCTCAGTCGATTGGTGGCCCTAGTCTACGGTCACCAGTCGCTTTGGGTTGGCTTGTCAATCAGAGGTGGCTGGTGCTGGCATTACAGAGTCTGCCCTTGCCCAAAATTTGTCATTTGTTATCTCTTTGTAAATATTTTCTTCGAGCGTAAATCATCAATTATTGTGAATAGTTTTTAACATTATGGTTTTTCTTGTAATTAGGTTTGGACTATTTTTATTTTAGATTATATTCATTGTAAATGTTTCTAATGGAGGGCACCATTGCAAATCAGCCTTTGGTGAAGGGCAAACCTCCCTAATAGTAGATGAATCAAATCAAATTGAATTTGTTTGTGTGAAATAATGGCGTGACAGGTTGATTCCTCTGATAACTTCCCAAGTCTTCATTTCCTTTAATCTTCATTTCCATAAATTTGACTTTCACAGCCTTTTCAGTATGAAAGGGACACACTTTAGCAAATTGTTGGGGTATGAAGCCCCCAGTCCCCCACTTCTAACAGGCATGTCCCCATCTATTTTGAATTGTACCTTTAACATAATATGCTAGTACAGTATGTTTTAAGTTATTTTTTAAGTTTAAGCTCTTACATTTTGCTGTATGTTTATATGCAGTCAAGAAAAGAAAATTATGCAGTTATTTTGCATTTCAAGAACGCAAGAGATACTGTATGATGTGAAATTATGCTCATATATTTTGTTGATATGCTGATACATTGATAGTAAATTATACATTGAAAGTAAATTATCAGAAAAAGAAAGTATTTAGGATTCCTCGGTGACAATTTATCAATGACAATATGTCATTAGTGACAATGTATCATATCAATATATCAGCATAAAGTGCAAATTTACCAGTTACCAGTGCAAATTTATGCTAAGAAAAGAGTTGGAAAAAATTCATAAATTTATTAATCTATGATTAGATTAAATATCTAACATGTTCTCTTGCCCAAAAATTATTTTTAGATTCTTAAGAATTTTTTCGAGAAGTTCTTAGGGTCTTATGCTTTCAATCAAGAATTCTTAGCTACATTTGGGTAATTCCATGATTCTGGATAAGGATTTCCTTGAGAATTATTTGATATCAATAAGGCTTGTACCTTAACTGAGGAAATGTGTGTGCTTGCCTAACTGAAGGATATGATTCCCAAATGTTATCATCTGGCATCAATCTTAGATGATTCAAGGGAAAGAAGGGTGAAAGATTTTGATAGCAAAATTTATATTTTCAGAGAATTAGAAGAGACGGTGAATTTGAGAAGAGCAGACGCCTCAGAAACAAGCTGGATGCAGCAAACATCAAAGCCTTAAATACCAGAGTAACTTCATGATACCTTTCAGATTTAAGTGCCCACAATGCACAGTATTATTGTTTCTCCCTTTTTTTATGATTGAAAAGTTTTGCAAAGAACTTCACATCAGCAGAGTCTGCTGTATGTACCTACATTGACCTGACACATCTTTAGACTGACGTATTTGCATTTAAAAGTTACTAAAAACCATAGAAAAACCTTAGCAAAGCAAATTGTAATTAACCTTTACTCTGCAAAGGTCTGATGTTGGTGTGAGAAAAATCTGGGCTGTTGTTGGAGGAAATTGTAGTGCAAACTACGTTATACCATTGTATGTGTAGTAATTTTATAGTGAATTGGCAATGTGTAGCACTTTGAAATGCTCTAATATGGTTCTGATTTAATTACTTACTAGCTAAATAAATGGTTCAAGAAGACCAACACACCAACGGTTGCATTGACGTTACTCAGATCCAAGGGAAAGAATGGGCAGATGTACATTAAATACTCTGGTAAGAAATTATGCCATCTCACATGTTGGCAATTTAAATTCCTATACATTGCAAACTTTTTACCAATTACTGTAGCATGCTTTTATCTCAGTTTTACCTTTACCAATTTCAAGTAATATCGGCCAGCAGGAAAAAGCTCGATCTAGTTTCAAAACGAGTTCTTTCTTACAGTCAATAGATTGACTTGCTAAACACATCGACAAGCGACCATCACCTCTGTTTTGTTGTTCCAAAAAGTTTTGCCGCCGCTGTGTCTCTAAAAACTTCTAATGGACTGTTCTTAAATTCTCGTTTTTTGAAGATCATCAAGCTACGCTGATTGTGTCGATAAATAGTTGCATCTAACGATTACTAAATTATTTGAGTACCAAAAAATAGCATAGACTATTTGTTAAAAAAACGTCTTTTCGACTCTCGTTTGTCTTGATAACGAGTATACTCTCAAAACGTCGTGTTTTGTCGTGTTTTTTCAGCATTTATGCTATTTTTAGCACTCAAATCAAATAGGTAATATATTGTCGTTTAAGTTTTATAGTACCACATGCAACAAACATATGTTCACTGATTTGCATCAAACGCTGTATTTCACAAAATGTTTGGCGATTGATGAAATGTGCAGTCATTAATTGTACATTGATTTTAACAAAATCTGGTTTAATTCATTAATTCTAACTTGATTGTGATCGCACTGAAACTAAATTCCGTCTCGANCCACCCATTTGAGCATTGCACTGCAGGCAATGTCAGCATCATTGAACTTATATTTTTAAACGGTCATTATGACCTGGTTGTTGACGATTGTGCCATTTCTATGACGTCCAATCTAAGCCAACAGCCAATCGAATGCATTGTATTGGGGGATTCCCCTTGCAAGAAAAGGAGAGAAAGATATGTGAAGGCAGAAGTAAGGCACTCCTTGTGAAGTGAGGAACTCCTTTTTGTAGGAATAGAGGAAGATTATGGAATTTATACCACAGCTGATATAGATAATAACACCCTTGATCAATCATTTTCAATCCCATTATCAAATTCTTTGTCAATTTCAAGTGACAGTGAGGAAGAAGAGGTAGCAGATGCACCCCTTAAATTTTCCGGCAAACGGAAGTATATTGATTCAGAAGCCTTCAACGGGGTTAAAACATCACTGTTATGTCAGCAACCGAAGACATGGATGGACTTTGTGTGTTCGAAGTGCCAATACCTCAAGAATCTACCCTTAAACCTTTCAAAGGTGCACGACCCTGGGGAAGGGCTCAAAGCAGCAAGATATCAACCTTTGACAAAGGACCTCAACTGCTTTTCAACTGTTGTGGCACCTTTGTCTGTCCGAATCTGAAGTGCTCCAATTTAGCAGAATTTGGGGTGAATAAATCAGATTTTGTTTGTAAGGACAGTGTTAGGACAGTGGCAATCAATCATGTCTTCCAATTGTAAGAGGTCGCCCAAAGTCTGCAATGCTGATAAAGGCAATGGAAGAAAATCCACAAGTTTCCAGAGAGACAATAATTCCACAGGCAGTTCAGTCAACCCTTCAAACAAACACATATAGGGAGGCAGTTGAAACAGCAAAATTGTACACAGACACTAAATTCGTCGATAACACAAAAAAGAGAATAAAACTGAAGAATCGTCCAGAGGGTAGCCAAAGTTTCAACGCAGTAAAGCTTGTAACACATGGTTGACAGTTCCACTGATTTTGCATCTTTTTGAACAGATTTGTAAAACTCGCTGCCAAAGAGTTCTTTCGTGCTCCCTGCCAGTTGGGGTCTGTATTTGTCCTTGACCCATCTGTGAACCATTTCTCTGTTTTTAGCAATAGATGTGAGCACTGCTCTCCTTCTGTGGAATGTCACAGCTGACACCGCCTGAGAGACTAGCACCATCGACTGGTCTATCTTTTCTTTTACCATTTTGGATTTCATCTTATTCATTGTGCCTTTGTGACACATGTCCTACACGCGGCTGAGTGGCCCAGTAATGTCTCTGATTTTTCCAGAGATTCTGGCTAATGAAATGTCATTAGCTATGGCAAATTTGGCATTCACCTCCCAAGGTATGTCTCCGTAGTGTTATCAAGGTTTGGGGTAGGAGGTATGTTCTCGGGGACTGGGTAGTCCACAATGATATTATCCTTGAGCTCAGCATCTGTGTAGTGCTCTTGAAGGTTTTCAGTAAAAGATTTTGCCAGTTTTGTGGGTAATTTCCAGGAATTTATATCCTCAGCGTTAGTCATCTTCCAAGTATTGGAAGTCCCTTCGTTTCCAGATGAAGATGAGTGTGACTCACTGTCTGAGCTGCTTATGCTGCTGGCAGAACTGTCTGAGGAAGAAGAGAAGTGTTTCTTTCTCTTTTTAGGTTTCCTGCTTCTAGGAGGCGTATTAGCCTTCCGTTTCTTCGTTTGTGTGCAGGAAATGGAACGTTTTAGCCCCTTTTCTCAGGCTTACTTGGCCTTTCAGAAGTATGATCACTCCCATGATCACTGCCCTGATCGCTGTCAGTGGCCTTCTCATCCACAAGATATGAGCAAGTAGCAAGCATAATGGTCAGAGATCGTTTCAACATAATTAAAAAGTCTCTTCATTTTGAAGAAAATTCAAATGCACCAGACCCCCAGGATCCTAATAAAGATAAGCTTTTCGAGTTGAGGAAGCTGTTTGAAATGCTAAGGCAGAATTGCCTAAAAGAAAAGCTGGGAGAGAATAACTCTGTGGATGAGCAAATGATCCCATTCAAAGGAAGAAGCAGTCTTTGTCGATACTTGCCTAAGAAGCCAAAGAAATGGGGGTTCAAAGTATTTTCAAGAAATGGAGTCAGTGGATTCTGCTATGACTTCCTTCTTGATGGTGCACCAGATCCCAACAAGGAAGAATGTGAAAGTATTGGCTTCATATCTGGAGGTATTGTGCTGAGGCTCTGTTCTGCTCTACCAAGACAGAGGAACTATAAAGTCGCTTTTGACAATTATTTTACATTCTTGGAGCTGCTACTGAAATTGAAAGAGTGGGGAATATGGGCTGTGGGTACCCTGAGGCAAGATCGGATCAGAGGATGTGATTTTAAAGGAGAAAAATTGCTGAAAAAGGAGGGAAGAAGGGCATTTGATGCTGCGGTAGACCTAAATTCAGGTGTTACGATCGTGAGATGGTTTCACCACAGGCAAGTGCAATTTGTATCTAATTATGCATACACTAGAGCTTGTCGAGCCTGTAAGAAGGTGGCCCAGCAAGGACAAGAAACATATCAAAGTTACGAGGCCTGATATTGTTAAGATGTACAATGGTGGTATGTTTGGTGTTGATTTGTTCGACATATCTATGGCATTATATCGTCTTCATCACAGAAGCAAGAAGGGATATAGGAGAATCTTCTTCTAGATTCTGGCAACCAGTGCTACAAATGGTTGGTGCCTATATAAGCGTGTCTGTACACAAAACGGTATGCCTGTGGAAGATCAAAAAGATTTACTGGAATTCACCAGTGATGTTGCTTCCTCATTGGTAAGCAAGGATGTGCCTAAAAAACGTGGTAGAGGCAGACCAAGCAACGACTTACCTGTGCAGCAGGTGTCAACAAGGACTAGAAAGGTACCAGGCATTGCTCCAGATGGTAATATTTGTTGCAACGGTATTGAACATTGGCCAGAATATAGGTCTAATAGACCAAGATGTATCCATTGCGGAGGGAAAACAAGAGTTGGCTGCATCAAATGCAATGTAGGACTATGTCTAACAGCTGAAATAAACTTTTGACAGGCAAGTACACCAGAGGATTTGTAACTTTTACCTTTAGGTATGTTGACGTAATATGTTCTGATATGATAAGACAAACACCAGTTTCCACTTGTTGTGGCATGTTTTCTTTTCATCATTTCTCACGCTTCACCTTGTCTGTCTCTTTGAGGTCTCAAAATGGCGCTTAGATTGAGCCTCATTGTGACAAACTCTCAACACGCCACATCGGCTGTCTACAAAACAAAGACCTAAGAACTACAAAACAAAGACCTAAGAACTACAAAACGAAGACCTAAGACCTAAGAACTACAAAACAAAGACCTAAGAACTAAGAACTACAAAACAAAGACCTAAGAACTACAAAACGAAGACCTAAGACCTAAGAACTACAAAACAAAGACCTGCAGAACTAAGAACTACAAAACAAAGACCTAAGACCTAAGAACTACAAAACAAAGACCTAAGAACTACTAAGAACTACAAAACAAAGACCTGCAGAACGGACAATCAGCAAGGGCCGCGTCCTTCGATATGCGGATTAGGAGCATTGCATATCTCTTTAAATGCACAGGAAAATTTCTTATTCATGTACCTTCCTCTAATGAAATATCTTTATGAAAGTATTTTTCCTAACAGAAAGCTGGCAGATAAGCAAATGCCATGACGAAGGACTCTTCTCCTTGAACTTGTCTACGGTGGAAGGGCCATGATAGGTTCAGCTGTAATTACAACATTTTCTTCATGCAGGGATCCAGAGTTTGGTGCATTGTTAAATTTATTAGATAACTACTTGCCATTGGTTCTCGCTATAANCCTAAGAGCTGTCTACAATACGAAGACCTAAGACCTAAGAACTACAAAACAAAGACCTAAGACCTAAGAACTACAAAACAAAGACCTAAGACCTAAGAACTACAAAACAAAGACCAGAACGGACAATCAGCAAGGGCCGCGTCCTTCGATATGCGGATTAGGAGCATTGCATATCTCTTTAAATGCACAGGAAAATTTCTTATTCATGTACCTTCCTCTAATGAAATATCTTTATGAAAGTATTTTTCCTAACAGAAAGCTGGCAGATAAGCAAATGCCATGACGAAGGACTCTTCTCCTTGAACTTGTCTACGGTGGAAGGGCCATGATAGGTTCAGCTGTAATTACAACATTTTCTTCATGCAGGGATCCAGAGTTTGGTGCATTGTTAAATTTATTAGATAACTACTTGCCATTGGTTCTCGCTATAAACTCTGTGGTATTTAAGGGTGTGTTTGATTGGTACCAATTCTGAAAACGGTAGACTTGGTAGACTCGGAATTTGTGTTTGATTGACTCCGAAATTCTCAAAACGGTAGGTTTGGTAGGTTTGGAAGGCCTTCTGAAGCTTCTGCTCAAAAAGGCAGAAGGTTTGGCAGACTTTCGACAGATCCTTATTTTCATTAGCGAATCGCACTGGTGAATCCAAAACCTGCTGTTTTTAAGATGTTTGTGTTTGATTGGGAAATATATTTCTGTCTCTGCGAAGTCTACTGTTTTCAGAACTTGGTAGGTTTGGAGTTAGCAATCAAACACACCCTAAGTCTCACAAATTTGATGATTATTTCAATTCAGTAATAAGTGTATGGACACTGTTTTACTGCTTTAACAGACGTCATTATGACAAAGCACCGCTTATTTGGTTGTCAAATATAATGTATTGGCAGAAGTTTTTTCCAGATATTTATGATATCGTAAGAGGTAATATAACATTGCTTGACGAGTATGGCGTTGAGAACACTCACTCAATCCTAAGAGCACAGACAAAGCCCTATTATACTGCAGATCAGTTAGTTCAGAAAGCTAAAAGCATTTTTGCTTCCAAGGCTGAGCAGAATAACTTCCGTAGTGCATTCACTCCACCTAACTACTACTCCTTTTCAGGTAACCAACTGAATTCTTTGAAGGTTAAGGCTGCAACGCTACTGAATGGCATTTTTGTAAATAAAAGTAACAAACTTTCTACAGGGCAGCATAAAGTTGATCCAAGGTTGTGCAATGGCGATTCTATCCAGCACCAGTGCCTCCCACTTGGCTTCCATTGCACAATTAAGCCTCATTCAGACAGGCATTGCGATCTCCCAGGTTGTATCTTAAATGACACATCAGAGCCCTGGAGTAGATATGATGGCTGTTGGCATGCATTCCATGTGTGTTGTCTTGCCGAGAAGGTAGGATGCCCACTTTGCCAATCTTTTGTTCGGATTGACAAACAAACATTTGCCAATCTCTCGCTTGACAAACATTGCAAGAAATGCTGTTACTAAAACTGCTTTCGACAACCATAATAAAGAATATCAAAAAGAGGTGAGTGACGAAAATGTAAGTGTCAGTGAAACTTCGGACAATGAAATTGCAACTCTTATCGTGGCACTGCAAACTGAAATACTAGAGTTATGCCCACCAGCTCTATGTGTAGGTACCACACCTTAGATTTGTGCCGCAAAACCAAAGGTCTCCAGAGGGAATCACTGCAAGGTATGTGCTCACATCATAAAGGGTCACAAAGGTAAGGATAACAATAGATCTTGTCTAATGTGTCCGAACAATGTTTGCAGCCAGGAGGGTAAGTCAGTGAAGTGCACTTGCAACTTTCACAGCAACAATTCAATGGTAAGCACTTAGCAGATCAAGAACAATTACAACTGATGGAGTGACCTCATTCTTCTTCTCAAAATAAATCTGCCAAGGATCCTTATCTTGGGGAACAGGTAGTAATGCTTGTATCGTAATCTCCCTGCTAACAGGTATTTCCTTTCTCAACGGGGACTTGCAGCTCCCTACAGGTAATGATATGTCAGACGAAACTGCAGCTTTCTACAAAGAAAACATAATTAATGGCAATGGTATGTATGCAGCCTGTGATCTGCCAGATAGCCAATTTAATCTATCTGTAACAGACATTGTCAATCAAATTAATCTACCAATCAAGGATCCTGGGGCATACAATGGTATCATGGTTGATGGCCAAGGGAGAACCAACTTTGATTGTGTTGTAGCTGAGGCCTGTGCAAGAGCTGGTCGTAAGTGTATGGCTTTTATTCTCAACCCTGACCACGCTCTGTGCCTTTGTATTGGTGAAAGTACCATTGCAGTGTTTTACAGTGACAGATTCTCAATTTCTGATGGTGCTCTAATAATCTTTTCACATGTATCAAAGGTTGGTGAGTTCTTGTCTATCTTTCATGCAACCATATTGAAAGGTAACCACTGCAGTGTTGATGGTTCAATTTTTTTTAGATCCATCTATTGAATGAGTAGCTTTCAACTGCGTTATAAAAAATGATGCCAAGCAAAATGCTTTGGGTAAGTTAGAAAAATTTTTTTTGAAAAGTTTTGTGTGGTTCATAATGTATTAGATTGACTGATCATTTTTTCTACAGGAGCAACAAATCATTTCTGATATTGAAATCTAATCACATGGGCTTTTTCATCCTAAAAACATCGCCGAAAACTGATTGCGCTTGCGCATATCAGAACCTGGCATGTCTGCGCAAGCGCAATCAGTTTTCGGCCCAGTGTTAATGCGCAGTGCGTAGGCGTGCTCTATTGGTTTTCCTCGGTCCTCGAGACATTGCAAACAAGGCAGACTCACGTTCACAATTTTTCAAGCAGCACTGTTCGCGTTATGCGAGTGGAAATAAGAGGTTCATAAGAAGACAAAGGGGTTTCTGAGGATTGGTCAGATGTACTTCGGAGGCCAGTCAGTGGCGGAGGAGCTGTGGGAAAAGGCGAAGCAAATGTGACTAGCCGTGAGGCCATTTGTGAACCTTCAGACCTTTAACTTTTCTTTTCCTGCGCCCCGTTTCTGGGCAACTGCAACAACACAACACAATGCACAACACCACATGGGACTAAACGGATACAAATAGAAGCTGAACCGACAGAGAGAAGACATGAGAGAAATGTAACACAATTAACAGGTAAGTAAGGCCCCGTTCACACTACTCCGTTTTTGTTAATATCCGTTTTTGTCGAATCGTAGCTACCCGTTCACACTACTCCGTTTTTGTACGAAAACGGAGGGAAAAACATCCGTTTTTGTCTGTTCACACTAATCTGCTTGATTACAAAAACGGAGCGAAAAACATCCGTTTTTGTGCGTTCACATTGCTCCGTTTTTGTGAACCTCATTGTTCAATATTGCAGCGTTTTCAAAAACCTCCGTTTTTTTGCGTTCACATTGATCCAGTGCATTTTCAAAAACCTCCGTTTTTGTGGATATCCACTGTTGACAGCGTTTTCGAAAACCTCCGTTTTTGTGACGTTTTTGTGCAGATTAGTGTGAACGCTTTCACAAAAACGGATGTTTTTCTCTCCGTTTTTGTACAAAAACGGAGTAGTGTGAACGGGGCCTAAGATCAAATTTTAACAAATCGACAATTTTTCACCTCCACCTGTGGCCTGAAAAGCAAAAATTACCATGAGAGAAGCAATTTTCAAAAGCGAAAATGAAGCATTTTCAAATTTTCCTGGGAAATCGCTGCATATTTTCCATGTCAAGATGTATTTTTGCAGGAAAATTACAAAATTTGATTCAGTGGACAGGTGGGGATTTCCTTTTACAAACCTTCCCATTAGGGGCAGTTGGGGGGATAAGATTACCAGCATAAAAGTGTCTACGTCCTTATTTTCTAAAAAAATTCTTGATGGGGACGAAATTCTTTGATTTAAAACGAAAAACCTAATCAGGGGTGTTTAACCTGTATATCAACCTGTGTTTCTGCCTTAAATTCCATAAACGACCATGGCTACTATCATTTGACGAGAGAGTGGTTCTGCAGCCGGAAAATCAGCAATTTGCGACTTGATAAAAGTAGCAAGCTTTTACAAATGTTTTGCAAATTTTCCAAGATAACTCGCCTGCTCTTCCATGTTCGTTGTATCATCAAGTATCGTCAAGAAAGTTAGAATACGAGGATGAAGATAAGGATATGATCACTGCGACCTCAGAGCCTGAACTGACAATGGCCGTTTTTGAAGAAAGCTTGGCAACCTTGAAGGCAATATGCAACACAAGGACTGATGAGCTGTCGTCACCAAGCTGATATGTGTCACAAAGAAATGATGACCAGCATACCGAGCAGCATACATTGGAAAATCCAGAGGAGCAATTCCCTTTCAAAGAAACGAGCAAAATGGTGGACGTCAATGTTGGAGAAAAACTTGGCTCATCAAAAAGTGATTTTGGTTTTTTATCTCCTCCATCCCCAAATAAAAGACGTGAGGTTGTTGATATAAGTAACAACCATGAGGGGTCCATCAATACGAAAATTCATTCCTGCATGGAAAAAGAATCTCACGTCAAGAAGTCTGGCTTTCCAATCGAGTTAAAAGTGAAAGTTCTGACTGGAGACATCCTCAAGATAGGATGTGGTATCTGTTGCCGATGGATTTCGATCAATAATTTTCATGTAAAGAATATCTGTCACTTGAGGGACCACTCCAACACATCCCTTCATTTGTCAAATACTGAGTTGCAGAAGTCGAAGGTTAGAAAATCATTCTGGGGAGTTGCCAAAACTCCAGGCAAATAGAGAAATTCTTAGGTTAAGTTATTCAAAAGTCTTTGATCTGGTTGGCAACAAAGCGCAATGCAAATATTGCATAAAAGATGGGATGGTTCATCTTCTGCCTAAAACTGGAGGGTTCAAGCAAAGAGTAGAGGGACATTAGGCAAGCAAGTGTCATCAAAACATGATTGCTACATCTTGTGGTAAAGTTCAACGGAGATTGAGTTTTCAGAAAATCAACCCTTCTGGTTCTAAGTAGCTAGACATAGGGCTGAAGGAGATGTTACCACTACCAAGAGAATTTTGCACTGGATATAGGTTTGAAAATATAACTTACAATAAAGGAAAAGATAATGAATGGTTTGTCTCTGTTGTAAGTGTGAACAAGGAAGCAATTTGTGGACATGAAAGGGGGGAAATATTGTGGTGATCAGAACCCTACCCCCCTCCAGGGACATTTAGACATGCAAAGTGCATTAGAGCTGCATATGCAGGCACATTTTTAAATGATGTATGCTCTATGTGTCAGAAGATACCCACAACAGACAGTTTCTACAAACACGCATGTAAGATCCAATCAATGAATGAAAAAAACCAAAGAGAGAACAGGTTATGATCTCAGCATCAAAGAACGATTGGTAGAGATCTGCAGAAAGAAAAGCAAGGAAATTGAGTCACAAGTTTGAAAAGTGGAATTAGCAAGTTAAAAGAGCGAAGAGATATCCTCAAAGATAAGGTTAAATATTTTGCAAAGAGTGAAAAAGTTGGTGCTATAGCTATGAATATAATTAAAGCATTCAAAGATGGAAATTTTAAGGACAAACAAGCCTTTTTGATGGCCAGGTGAAAACCGCGGACCTTGCGGACTTTTTCGTGGCCATAAGTCCCCGACTTTTGAGGTCCGCGGTTTTCACTTTGGCATAAGGTGAAAGTGAAAAATGCGTCTGGAATCTCCCTCTTAACTTTACAGTACGTTGGAAATACGTTCTAGAAACCACTTGAACATGTCAGCTGTACAGTTGATTGTTTCTTCTTGCTCTTTTTGTTGTTTCTTCTTCAAATGTTTAGTTGTATTCTCGTGGGGTGACTTCGTCCCTTTCATTTAGGAAACAGGTTTTAGAACTTGAGGTGTTAGGCCGTAAACTTTGACGTGTGCCCTTACAAATCACAATCAAAAAGCCCTTGTTACTCGTTCCACTGTTTCCATATGTGAACAAAGTTTTTGAGAAGTTCTCACTTGTCACTTTTCTGTAACAGACTTTTGTATTCCTTTGTTTTGAAGCTTTTATCGGTCTATCGTCTTGAGCATTTACAAAAAGAAATAAGAAAGAAATAACTGATATGTTCAAGATTACAGATCACTTTTCAAAAAGTCCGCGAAGTCCGCGGACTTTTTATTCCTTTGCTTTTTGACGTAACATCAGAATGGAGGATAGATGCCAGCCAATTCCATTGTCAGATGGATTTCTTTTCGCATGTAGAACAGATGTCCTTGAAGGAAAGAAGGTCATAAGGGTTGTAACGGACATGAATGCCATCCATAATCACAAGAAATTAATTCGACAATTAAGTCATCCAGCAAGAGTCCTGAAATTTGGTAGTGGTTATTTTGCACATATGAACCACCTTAGGATCATGGTCTCCAATATGAAGCTGACATTGAACAGAAAAACCCACACAATTGGAGATCTGCACAAAGGCTGTCCATGACACGAGTCCAAGATAACTTATTAGAACTTTTTACCTCAGGACAGGAGAGATCTGCCCAATAATCGGCATTAAATCAATTTATTTCGCTGTACTAACACAGTGGATCTATTGTCCAATATGATAAAGACAAATCCCAGCTCTTTCCACAGTTTTATCACTGTCAATTTTGACAACATGTAATCAAATTTCACAGTCTCTGCAGCAACCTCTCCAGTCCCAGGAATGAAATTAAGTAGCCCTATCTCACCTGGGACTTTTGAAGCTGTCAATGCCTGGGGGGTTGATTCCACCCCACCCCCTATTGTTCTCTGCTGTTACAGTAGCTATGATCTTATAACTTAGTAATGAGATGGAATTCGATGCAAACAATTAAAATCACGTGATAAAATCAAATTAAGGCCATTGTTCTTGTTGCTATGACAATACAAAGATATCAAGTTATGATGATAATGGGTGTCATGATTAAAACAAAAGCTTGGTTGGGGGGGGTGGAATCCACCTCCCCCCATGTGAGATAGGGTTAATGATTCAGGAATCCTCTTCGCTCGCACCTTAGGGCAGCAAGCCTTGCACGGGCAAACAAGCTGTTGCAGTAGGCAAAGTGTCATGGCCATTGTCAGGCTGGAATTTTACTTTGATTGTTAGATTGCACCTGTCTGTTTGAGCAGACTCCCATCTTGTTTTAAATGCCAACAGCGCTTTAACTCTGCATTCTTTGTCATCTGTTGCAACTGGCATGTCACCGTCATGAACACTGCAGCATTTTATCTTATTGCTTAATTCACTTCTCGATTGTCTAATTTCATTATAAATTAGGTCTTGAATGAATGCATTTTTTTTGCAAGAGATATGACATCAAGGAATCAGGGTTGTGTGCATTGATGTTACCAAGCATGGCTATTTCTGCATGGTGGATGTTGCAGAATTGATTCCATAGAGAGGGACAGATGTTTGAACAAAAGTTCTTGGCTATTTGCATAAGGAGAGCGGTAATTTCTCATTCAATCACTACCCTAACCATACCACAGGCAGCCTGGGGGTCAGTAAAAATTGCTTCAAATGCCCGGAGGCCGGGCACTGAGAATGTACCATATTCCCAGTAACTGTATAATGCAAAGCTCCTGGTGTTGTCTAATTCCTCGGGGGCCGTGGACAAATTTTCTGTCAAATGTCCAGGGGTGGGGAATATTTTTTTAGCAAATAACCGGGGATGTCTCGGGGGCGATGGTCAGGGTAGGAATTGAATGACATATTAAGGGCACACATATATTTAGTAACATCAGGGAAGCACATTTTTAGCCACAGAAGTTGGAAGCTGGGATTAGAATGATCACATTGCATTGCACATGATGGCTGTATGTCATTACTTACATATGAACAGATACTACCATTTTTGAAGAAACCTACGAAAATGTCATACCCTAGGCACACTAGATGGGGAGAGAAAACATTGTTGTTATTTTCCACGGGGTTGGAGATGATAATGAGTTTAAATTTGTAGATAGACCACAAATGTTACAGAAAAAGACCTTGAAGTTAGTGCGAATGAATGACATATTATTGGTTGCAGATTGATCATAGTATATCATAGATGAAACACATAGTCTTAACAATCTCCCTTTGGTGTCTGTTATTGTGCACATCTTTTTTTAACTCAGTCCCCGTGAAGGTGCATAGTTTTGCTCAAAGGTGCACAAAATCACCAGCTTTGCAGCATGATGCCCAGTGTGAACTGCAAGATATACAGCGGTAATGTTTCCAGAAAGGAAAGATATAGGGATATTAGTATATTTAGAGTTTTAAAAGTTGACAACTCATTTCATAACTCCTGGTGAGATTGATTTGTGTCCGTTCTAACCAGAGACAGAGTGGTTGACGAGAGCCTGAAGACTCGAACCAACAAGAAGAACATTGGAATCTGAGAGCTGCACTTCTAGACCGGGTGGAGAAAGGGGAATGTCCCTCAACAGGGAAATTTACGATACCAAGTGCTTTTTGTCAATGTGTGGGTGCTGATTTAAAAAATCGATGGTATACAGGGGATTTGGGGGGGGGGGGCTTTCAGCCTCATTTTCACGCTTAAAGTCTAGTTTTTCCTGAAACGAAGACAAATATGATCTGGTCAAGTATTACTCTATATGGAAAGCATGACCCTTATTTGCTCATATTTTCAATAAGGGAAGACCCATGACTATACTATAATCTTGAAATAAGAGGTAACTAATGGTTTTGTGCACACATTAGGACTTGTTTCTGTGCTTGGGTTACACAATGTAGTAGCATAACCTTATCTTCTCATTACCTGCATAAGCTTCCCCTTGATTCTTTTCTCAAGATTGTCAAGAACTTTTCTCTTTTCTTCCGAAATCACATTGAGAGCATAATGCGCCACAATCTTCTAGGGATTGTCAGTCTCCATCACAGCTGTAAAATGTAGAAAGAGTGACGATTAGATTAAATGCTAATTGGAGTTAAACAACGATAATGCAGTTTATTGTTTGTTACATATTTATAGGTATGAGTTTAAAGTACCATTTTAGTTACCTTTAAAATACTTTCCAAAAACGTTTGCAAAGAGCTTCTTCTAAGGGACCATGATTGTGATGGCCATCTATTGTGTCCTTGTTTAACCATAATCCATATGGGGGGTGGAATCCACCCCCCTCGAGGTTTTTCTTGCAGCATTTTTCAACGGCGTCAGCTATGTCCCCCCAACCTCCCTGACTTTTATCAATTATCTATTAGCTACATTTTGATGAAAAAAAATTTGAACAATAGACCTCACAGGTCACGTGACATGCCCATATTTGGAAGCAGGTAACAGCAAAATCATTGTTTTTGATGATTTAAAGGGCAAGATTTGATCAAATTATGAAGTATTATATATCAAACGAATCAGCAAACAAAGGGCTTTAATTTGATACCGGAATTTCTGGAATTTGATGACGTCAGCATTTTTTTATTATGACGTCATTTTGGCCGCCATTTTGGACTAATTAGCAAATTTTTTGAATTTTGTCCAACTTTTTCAATTAAAAACACTCCAATGATGCATTTGTGATGGATTATCACCA
>REGM01000316.1:222749-234028 GCA_004194415.1 Aurelia aurita
AGTCAAGTAGTTGGAAAAGGCATCAGCGAAACTGGCTTGGCTATTCTAAACAAAAGCGGCATTGCCACATCAAAAAAAACCCAAAGACGTGAGCTATTCAAGACTGCAGAAAATCATCAGCAGCTTATCGCCGAATTTATCTCTGATGCAGCATTAAACAAAGATCTTCTGGCTCTCATGATTGATGACTACACTAATATTCACACCAAGCGTCGCCCTGTTGATGAAAATACCTCTTCAGCAAGAAGTATGGCAACCATCCTCCTCAAAAGATTTAGAGGTATTCCTGGAATTCCGGCAGGTAGTGCATGCACAACCATAAATCCCAATGGTGTAAGCGTAGATCTGCTGCTTGATCTCCTAAACAAGTCCTTCAGCAAGCTGTTTTCTTCTTATGCCTCAACTATGCCTCAATGGATTCGTGCTGCCTTTTTCGATCCTGAAATGGAAAGAAATCGCATTGAAATACATGACTATCAGGAGCACCAATCCTTGAAAGAGTTGAGGAAAATGAAGGACTGCAGGTTAATAGATGAGTTGGAGCTTCCCCTAAAGAGCCTTGAAAATTTTTGCCATGCTGCTTCACATGCTGTTAATGAGGGACTTGGGAATTATTTGGAAAATTTCATTTGTCCCCAACCCGGAGATTGGCCCGCCCAATTTTATATGCGGCAATTGCAGTTTAACATCCCAAATGGTGCACCAGCTTGTCTGAAAAATGTTGTTCCCTTTATTGGCCCTCTGCATGTCCAGTTGAACTCAAGAGAATGTGTCTGCCTCCTGAACATTGAGCTCTTCAGATCAGCATACTCCTTTATCTTCGGAAAGAGGAAGAAGCTAGCAAATAAGCCCAAAGCATGGAGAATATGAGTTCTTGAGGAAATCCTGTATGGTGGGTGGACATTGGTACGAGATCAGGCAGTAGTTGCTTTTGCTGGATGCAAAGATGTTCAGTATGTCACTCTTTTAAACATCCTTGACAACTACCTTCCATCAGTCCTCTCTGTCTACTCAATCATCTTCAAGAATGGAAATACCATGCAGTATGCTGATGCACTTCTTCGCTTGTGGGTTATGTTCTTCAACTACAAGAGGCACCATTATGACAAGGCCCCCTTAGTTTGGCTGAGCAATTTCTTGTTTTGGAAGGCCCAAGACCACCCTCTCTTCCATGCTCTCATGCAGCACCTGAATGCCTTTGATGAGTACCCTGTTGAGAATTTTCATTCGATCTTGCGTGCCCAGACCCATGATTTCGACAGTGGTGAGCTTCTTCGCCAAAAAGCCAAGGCCTTAGATGGTAACAAGACTACAGCCAGCAATTTTGCCTCTGTCTTTGAGATTCCACGGAAATATGCTTTCAAGCGTGACAAGCTGGAAGATCTGAAGCTCAGTGCAGCACAGTTTATTTGCAGCATATTGGAAAAGATCAAAGACAACCCAGGCAGTGCAGTCAAGGTTCCCAGACCAAAAGGAAGGCAGAAAAAGATGACCTATTGGAAATTGCCACACATCTATGGAGAAGACACTGTTGTTGCATCAAAGGTCTTCCCTCTTGGCTTCCAGTTCAATGGGAAGGAACCAGATCCAATGAAGTTTGTATACCAAAATGCAAAATTATGTGCATGGTTTGAAATAGCGAACATGCACATGGTTTTGCTTCCTTTTCATGACATGACATCTTTCAAGGTATTGGGTAAAGAAGTTTTTGTCAAAAGTAATCATCTATCAAAAATGTTATGGGGGAGAGAAACAAAACATGGCTCTGCTTTGAAAGATGTCCGCATTATATCAAACAAAATATAAAGCATATTCAAATAAATGGAGAGAAAAAACTTGCATTATCAGCAAAGTGCTTTTCTTATGTCTCATTCAATTCCTACCCTGACCATTCCCCCAGACTACTTGTGGGGATCAACAACAAATTTTAGCAGCAAATATACAGGGACCCCGGGGAGATGGTCAGGGTAGGAATTGAATGAGATGGTATTCCTAGATTATCCAATTTAAAATTTGAACTCAAACACAACTGCTGTTTTTCACATTAACTCAAACATAAAGTATTTTCTTTTAGTGTAAGACCAAGGAAGAATCTTTAACCTCTGTCTTTTAGAACCACAGGAACACTTTGTCAATGCATGTGGTAGTTCATGAATACATTTATCTAGAGTATCTAATTAGAATCTTAAAAAATTTATACTTCTCCATTACCTTTCAGAAAATGTGTCCTTGCAAACTGTATACAAACATCCAACAGTGTCAAGATTCTTCCAGTGTGTGGACATTCCTTCCATTTGTCATGCTTTCCTTCTGGAATGGGAATTTGCTGTATCTGCCAGGTTGAATTGATCAATGCAGTGAAGACCTTGTCTGCCAAAGCATCAGAGTCTATTCTCAATCCTGTGCAACAATCACACTCAGACGCTGGTGAAGGTGATGATGATGATGAAGAAGATGATCTGGAAGCTGACCCAGAAGAACCTGAGAGAGATGAAGCAACAGTTGCTGGTTCAATCATGAAGTTGCATCAAGATATTTTCAGCTGGGGAATGATTGCTGGTCCATGATTTCCTCGGGATGACGTCTTTTTGAGTTGAAACGGTTTTTTTAAAACCACCACAACTGCCAGGGAACTGGCTGATATTTTGTTCTCTCATACCAGTCACACCATGTTTGAATGAAAATTTGAGTAGGGTGTCTTTCCTTCGTGATTTTGCTAACCTAAGGAACTCTGTTTGGTCATAATAAATTTTGCTGCTCTTTATCAATTTTTAAAGATTACGAAAAATAGACAAATATTTAACAAAATTGCTAAACATGGGGCTGATGAATATGCCTTTCAAATTCTCCTGCATTTGAAAAACACTCTGACAAAAAAGAAAGGGGAGTGGGCAAATCACTATGCATTATTTTTCGGTGCTTTGCTGGCATCGTTCTTCTTATGTTCACAGCACGGTTTAAACCTGGAATAATGACTTGTTTCTTTTTTACTGTTTGCTAAGTTGTTTAGGCCTAGGCCTAATACCAGGCCTAGAAGCAAAGTAGGTGACCGTCATCATATTTCGTTTGCATCTTTAACAGGTTAGCAAAGAAAATACCAAACAAAAATAACCTACAACAATAGTATCCTCGAAGGCTATGCTCTTCGCAAACTTCAAAATAGGCTACTGTTTGAGAACCTTACCTCATCCTGATCGATCTTGATGCCATGCCGCCATCGTCTTTGGTAATTATTTTGGTGTCAAATTCCATCCAGGCGTGGAAAGTTTATATGAAATTCAACACTTTTCTTCGTGACTCATTGTATCCTGGTGGGTATCTGTCTTGAAGAGCCTCCACAAACAATCATCAAAGCACAGCTACCTCCCATGACTTTCAAAATGCCGTAACTTTTTTGTCTGAAGCGATCGCACCGAGAACATTTGAACAGGTATGGTCCTATGTATAAACAATCTTTTCCAGTTGAAATTTGCAAAAAAAACGAGTTACCCGAGCGTGCAATGTTTTTTGTAGCGAGGGGGTCAAAAGGGCCTAAATCCTGCTGTGAAAGGCGGAAGTAGACTGAATTACGGCATCTGATTGGTCAATTGGCTAGAGGAAATGTCACGTGATCCGAGCTGTGAGACAAAAGAAAAGATTTGTCCGATAAGCTGTATGAGCGAGTAGGGTGGGTGGGTGGTAGCGATTACTAGGACTCAGCGTAATAAGTCTACAAGGCAGGTGGCATAAAATTATCGCCCAGGCAAGAATGAGATACATTTTGGAAAGAACAGAAAGCAACCCTTAGAAGAATAAAATCCGTTAGGATACTCATCTTTTATAACAAACTATAATAGTATCTTCCTGAAAACTCTTTAAGAAGCTCTACTAGAGGCCACAGAGGCAATCAGATGTCAATTTGAAGTTAAGGAACCTGTCCGATTTTGGTTATGAGTTGCAAAGTGTTTTCAAACAGAAAGTGTACTACACGGTGGGGAAGGGGGGGGGGGTTCTTCCATAGTAAAGGTACCTGGGGATGTGCCGCGATGAAGGGTATACTTTTGTGGACGTCTAGGCTAGCCATAGGTATAAATTTTTGAAATTTTGGTCTAGCTATGGGTCTAGCCAAGGGTATCATATTTGACAATGTTGGTCTCGGGAATGGTCATGCTTTCAGCTAAAGTAGTCTCTGGCCAAGGGTATCACTTTCTGAAATATAGTTACAGGAAAATCAAACATCATTTTTTTCCAGCGATGTCGTTATTATCACTATGTACACCACTGTTCATGACCGTTCATTCATATCATGGTTCATTTTAATCATAAATGAAGGGTTTTACCCATAGAAATTTACCCTTCTATTTTTTAATCAAGTGACTTTTCGTTTCCATCCTAATCTAGTTGGCTATGGGCTTTGTGGCAGGATTACTTAATTCTGGACGCAGTTTTTATAGTAAAGAGTTTCTTGTATAATTTCTTAGCTTTTTATAAATTTTAATTTCACAATTTATCAAAATATATAGAAAAAGAAGATAACCAAAATACATATACAGAATATTTCGAGTATTTGATTGATCAGCTACAGTTGGATATACCAACCGATGAACAATGTGCGTTACAATTGTTCAAACGTATAGTTACTTTGCAATAAATTACAGTTAATGCAAACAAAATGCGAACAAAGTGCGAATAAAGTCACAAACTATAATACAAAAATTTTAATACATTGATATAAAAAAGATCTTAGGTGGAGATGATGGTTGATTATTAAGCATTTGCAAAAATTCTATTCTATGTCACTATTGGCAATTGAATCTGTTTAGCCTCATTATTACATAGTTTGTTACCCATCAGGGGGTACCTTGACCAGTCAATTGATGGGGCCATGCAACTTTTGCCTGAGAAAATTGTATGCATAATTTTGATAAAATTTTAGGTTCATAATTCCACAAATTATGAAAGCATTCACATGTAATTCATGTAATTTTGCAAAAACTTATTTGAAAAAGCACCCATAATTCTGCAAAATAACTGAAAACGGTACCCAAAGTTCAGAAATTTTGGAAAGAATACCTCTAAAGACCGGCAGGCTCTGTGCAACCAGCAAACTAAGATACCCCAACGTTTACCTTTTGAAAGGCTTCCCAATACTAGTGTTAAAAAATGTCAATGAGCACCACCCCTATGAATTTTTTGTGACTCACTGACGAGAAATGTTCATATTTTGGCAAGAAATCTTAAATAATAACAAAACGAACATAAATAACAAGAACAAAACAAGCAGCTTATGTTTAAAAGTTTTCAATTGACATGTTGTCTTTCAAACGAAAACAGCAGAGACAAAACAAATATTCAGACCGGCTTTTCATCTTTCAAACGATATTGTATTCCCAGGAGTCCTTGTTGTTCAAGAGTTCTGTAAATTCCTCGCTAAGTTCATTGTATGTCTGATACGTTGAAGGCAGCTCCAATACCGGTCCACATGTGCGGACTATTGGCATTCTACCTTTGCCAGATTGGACTGTCACATAAGAGAATATCACTGCCTGTGACAAATTGAAGGAATGTCTCCAGCGAGGTACTTTGCAAAGACTTAACGTAGCGTTTGAGATGATCTAAACAGCTTCTCTCCACATCATTTGATGGATTTGACTGCAAAAGTTTGATCACTTTTTTTGATGTTGGCTTTCTTTGAACATAAAGATTCTCAAGAGTTTCAAATGATTTAAAATCTTCATACTGCAGCAGTATCTTCAAATAGGGACACCAGCAATGCATTATGTATTTGGGCCGTTGAATTAATTCTTGATGGGCAAGTTGATGAACTACCTCGGTTATGTTTTGCTTTGTTACATGTTTGTAACATTTGTAACTGGAAAGAAAATCTAACACATCCTCATCGGCAGATTCAAATCCATCACTGAGGCATTTCTTTAATGCATCTCTTTCTTCTTCAGCCACATAAGTATTGAATGATCTAAGCAGGTAGTCATCACTTACACTTTCTTCACCAAACATACATGCTGATATGAATGCTGGAGACAAAAGCAGGGGAAAGTATTGCTTGTCTAATGTTATCTTGGATAGATTAGTTATATTTTTATCCAATCAGGATCACCACAGTACTGTATGCCAGACTGCAGAGTATGGCAAGTGCACACCAGAGATATTTCTCCTAAAATGTCACTGCACACCTGGACATGGGTGTGGGGTGGGCGTGGCATGGGTGTGGCCCTATTGTTCGTAGCAAATGAAGAATTTGGTTTCCTCAGGGGTCCAAAGAAGGGGATGAATTGAAAAAATTTTGTATCTGTTTAATAACAAAATAAGAAATATCAATCGTGTACGTTTTCTTTTTTCATTTTTGCGTTTGTATTGGTATTATTAGCATAGTTTCGATCTGTAAATGGTCAATCTTGTTGATGTATTGGTGAAGTATTGGTAATTGGTATAGGTTAAGCTCAAAATTTACTTGCACAACACTTGAAATTTTGCTCTTGCACACCTGAGATCTCGTTGGAAACTGCCCAACTCTGCAGTCTGGAGTTTGTATGTTTTAAATCTCAACTCAACTCACAATAATACTCAAAGCAATTTCTTAAAAAATCTTACCTCTTCAATTTCATTGTCATCCTCATCATCCGGGCTGCATGCTTGATTGATCATGTGCTTGACGAAGTCTGATGTTTTAGCTAAATAAAGGTAAATTCTCGAATATGGTTTCCCAAGCTCCTCCTTGTATCTTCGAAGTATAAATGCTTCAGTGCTCCCAGGCAAATTTATTACCTCCGCTCGATCCGGGTAAATGAGGGTTACGATATCTTGGAAAGCAAACACATTTTGGTTGAACCTGAATATTTTGTCACGTGCTTTTGTCAACAGCTCATCTGCACCCACGCTTGGGCTAACCTTGAGGGGCAAACAGGAACCTCTAGCAATGCGCAATAATCCATCCTTTCCTTGCATTACTCCAATTTGAACACTCACTTCCGCTGGTAGCTGTAACTTGCCCTGCTTTGCCTTCTTTGATTTGAAGCCAGAGGCCTTTTCCTTCCCCTTTGCCTCCCTGAAGGCCTCAAATGACAAGCTTGGGCTTGGCTGGGCCCTGTTTGCCTGGGCTTCTTGCTGTCGTCTCTCTTCCCATCGCGAGTTTTCATCAAGAGGTCGTTTTCTTGTATTATCTGCTCCACATTGAGGACAGAATTTTGCCTATGGTTGCAGATGCACGCCACAGTTTTTGCAAAACATGTTCGTTAACTATCGTCAACTCAAGTCGGCCATCTTCGATCATAGGCATGCAAACTCGAATGGCGGGAACTGAAGCAAGGACAAGGACAACAACAACAACAACTACAACAACAACGCTTTGCATGCTGCAACACCCACTTTGCATGCAGCAGGTCTGAATTTGCATGCAGCAACACCCTCTTTGTATGCAGCAGGTCCAAATTTGTGCGCTGCGATTGAAGTTTGTGTGCAACAAATTTAGTTTGTGTACTGCAGCAACAAGGACTGTGTGCGCAGCAAATCAAATTTGTGTGCAGCAACCTTGCATTTGTGCACGGAAAATCAATCTTGTAAACGCTTTTTGATTTTGTGTGCAGCTATCTGATTTTGTTTGTCCAAAATTTAGCAAATGCCTGCATGTTCCCTGTGGGCCATCGTAAACATCAGCCATTCGAGAACCTGGCATGGCAGGAAGCATTTGCAGTGTACGATAGCATACTTTAAAGTGGCTCTGAAATGTTGTGAAATCTATCAGGTGTGCTAAAAGTCCTCTCGCTACTTTACAGCCCATGGAAAATAATAATCTTCTTAGTATCAAGAACATGGCTTATGCATATGCCTCTAATTTGAACCCAAAATTCTGACGATTCTGTCGTCAGAATGCCGTAAAGTTGCATGGAAAAAAGTCAACAAGCAGTTAATAACTAACAAGCATCTACTGATATGCAAATGCAATGCTCCATGGCCTAGGAGTCGAAATTAATGAGTAAACCATCTTAGCGAAAAAATAGAACAAAATTTATCAGCAAGCTGTTTGGTATAGCTTTTAATTTTAAATACCATTTTGTAGTCCGCCAAGTTTAGTCCGTCTTTTAACCATAGGAAAATAGAAAGAGTAGTTTTTTTCTGTCGGCTGCCAAAGAGCCATGAGACCTTTAGGCACAGATGGTATTAACATTATTTACATTGTTAAAAAAGATACAATGACTAAAACTAATTAGAGATTAATACCTCTTTCTGGTCAACTGAACATAACAATTACAACAGAACAGTTATGGGGAAAGTGAGTCCAGCACTGCACGTTTTCACTATGACTGTCCCGTATTTTCTTGTTTTATCAAAGGAAATTGTGCCCTTTCCTTTCATCTCGGAAGTTACGAATCTAGAGCCAGTACAGAATTGGGCAACCTCCTGCAAACTGATCTCTTTCATCATCTCCGTTTCCGAACCATTTTCATTCAGTTCTATTTTCATTAGGTGCATTGAGCCTTCGTGTTCCAATTTTTCCAGCAAATTTGTGAAATTGTAATAAATATCCTCCTCTGCTTCTTTCTCCTTGCCTTTGGAATATTCGATATTTGTGTAGAGGGATGTAATGTTTGATGCTGTATCCTTTGCTGACAACAAGAACTCAAGTTTACTTTCTTTGTAATGTTCATCTTGCACATGAAGAGGGCCCAATACATCTAAGCCCTTTTTCACTTCTTGTATCTCCTCATTGCACAATAAGAGGCAGAAATGCTGGGCGATATCTTGAATTAGCTCATCGCGGTCAGCATACTTTACATGCATCTGTGTTACCCCGCACATGTACCTCTCAGGGAAGGAATCCATCAACGATTGGAATTCTGCTTGACTTTTAGCATCTACAAGCTCGTTGAGTCTCATCTGCATCTCCAAATCTGGGATATCTGGGATATCTGGGATATCAAAGGTTGAATTGCTGATCCACTAAAAAGCCGCGCAACAACAGCAGGCATAAAGCATTGGGGACCAGCGCAGCCTTCCAACTGTGTCATTGCTAACAAACTCCCGAAAAGTCTAAAATCATCATTCCTACATTTTTTTACATCATGAAGAAAGGTGAAATTTAAACCATTGCCAGTGGCAAGCAAGATCTTTTTTGCTTCGCTGAATATCAAGCAGAAAAACTCTTTCTTTGGTCCACCAGCATCCACTCCTGCTTCACCAATGAAATGAATGGAAAGTGGTTTGACCCCATCCTTGAAGAGTCTTTTTAGTTTTAGAAATGTGTCAGTCCAAATCTTTCTTCTTTGAACTGCTAGTTCAGTTGGGTCAATTTGTTTAAAGAACAATGCAATATTTTGCACTGTCTCTTTGTAGGTCAGAAAATCATTAACGTGTCTATATGAAACTCATCATCGACCATTCTTCCTAGCTTTCTTGGTGGCTCAAAATCTTCATCTAAATCATACAATGCAGCACCCCCACTTTCCGAGAGAAGATAATCTCCCATGGTGCATACAAACAAAACAATTTGCTTGAAATCTTTGCCAGCTTCTTTCTTGTACTCCTGTAGATCAAAACATTGACATGTCCCAGGCAGGAACTGTGCAGACTTTCTGTCACTGTAAGACAGGACATACTCTTCATCTTCTGTAAATGTGTCGGAATAGTAGTGTTTCCATTTTGTTTTTGCCTTCTCCAAAATGTTCATGTATGTGTCTTTAATATTAACACGTACTGCAAGACGTTGCCCACGTTTGGGTTTTAATTTCACGTCTCCCCAAGACCACTGCACGAGGCCAATAGTGATAACCACATCCTCTGATTTCTCTTTCTCCTCTCTCTTACTAACACGGAATTTCCATTGCGACCCCTTGCTTTTTCGATATTCTTCGAAGGACTGTAATGTTGCTGCCTGATTGCTTCGTTGAGGAATAACTATGACAGAGGAATATAGTAAGGATAAATAAATAAATCTAAAGCTGAATATCACAAGCTTCTTATCCTTAAATGTTATGATCTGAAGTACTTGAAAGCTGATGAATGTGATAAGGCTATATATCAAATAAAATATGATTGTGTTCATGCTTTGGCCTTCCACCTGATTTCATAGTTACCAAAAACTGTGGACACACATTAATCCTGATCCATATGGGGGGCTTCCTCCCCTCGTCAAGGTTTTAATTGCCAGGTTTTTAAACAACATCAGCTATGTACCCAATACTTTTACTAATTATCTAAAATCTACATTTTGATGCAAAAATTTTGAATAGAGCTCACAGGTCACGTGACATGCCCATATTTGAAAACAGGTAACAGCAAAATCACTGTTCTGGATGATTTCAATGGCAAGATTTGCTTAACCCTTATCCTAAAAGCCTTTTTGACTTAACATAGCCGGAGGAGGGTGCTTCCCACCCCCCTCTATAAATCGCCTTAGACTACTGGGAAATCATTCAAACTTGGCAAGAGCGTTATGATATCATAACTTTGAGAAATATCAAAATATATGGTTCTCCAGCTAATTTGTTCTAAAACCGGAATAAATATAATATAATTTGCTTTTTTCATCTTATTTGCCGTATTATTCATTCCTAATTCAAAAATAATACCTAAATGTATTTTTAGACAGTTATTTTGGAAGAAAATGACAAATGTTGATGACATCACAACAAAAAACTGGGTTTTTCGACCAAAAATTGATAATAACTTGCTCAAAATACTTTAGGGGCCAAAACATGCTATCACGAACGTTCAAATGAACAATGTAAGGTCAAATTCATTAATTCTAGCCTTTTAGAATATCAATTTTCCGAAAAATCAAACAAAAACAACAACAAACTTATTGTTTGGGAATTTTAAAGAATGGAGATGTATCAGAACATTGAGACCGTCTGTCATCGACCGGTCGACAAATTTGGGTAACTTTGAGCAACAAATCTACTTCATTGGCAAATATAGGTAAAAGCAACACATCCAAAGCTTATGTATTACGAAAATTGATACCATAAATTTGTAAAACTTAAGTTGCCACCGCAGAGACGCTTTGCAAGTGGCTCGTTTTTTCTGATACACCCGGTATCATTTGAGGAGATCGTATCATTTGATGATGTTAATGAAGGCTAGATTATGAAGCTAATTTATCGGGTGTTTGGAAAACTAAGACCCAGAAAACGAAGACCTAAGACCTAAGACCACGAAACCTAAGACCACGAAAGCTAAGACCACGAAACGTAAGAACCCAAAATATTTTAAAACCCTGAACCTTAAGTTCTTAGAAAACGTGTGTGTTTTTAAATGAAAGTGTTCACAGTTCACAAAAACAC
>REGM01000316.1:234891-245331 GCA_004194415.1 Aurelia aurita
CTATGGTATTGTTATGATTCTTTTGTATTTAAGCAGCATGCGTACACTGGGATATAACGAACCGTAAGATAACTGAGAGTTGTTGTGAGTTGAAGATCTAATATGCTGATGATGAGATAGAAGCTTTGATTATAAAAGACTATATTTTTCCTCTCGGTAAACCTACCAATGTAGAAAGCTTTTCGGTCGTAACACTTCCCAGTTTGGAGACAAATACAACGGAGTCGTTGCAGTCGACCAGTGGTGAGTTTCAATCATTCTCTTATCTATTTACCTCGATCGCTTAACATTCATTTTAAGAGTTTTAAATCAGCAGTCCTCGATTTCCACCATGAATAGGCCTAATGTAGTTAGTGTAGGCCACTGTTAGACAAGGTACACGTCGTAGTTTCACTTACAGTAGTTTCACTTACAGTTACAGTATTAATCATACACTGCAGTACACTGCAGTTTTTGATAGTCATGTTGCAACCCACCATCCTACAAGGATTTAGTTGTAACCACTAAAACATACATGGCATTATTTTAGGGCAGACTACTAATTTTGTGTTATTTTTCTGTCTAATTATTTCCTGCCTCGCTTTCAATCTTGCTTCAATTGTTTTGTGTTTTGCTTTGCTTTCTGCAGTACACAGAACGTCTGCAGTGCTGCAACAGCTTCAGTGGTGAAAGAAACAGAAACAGCATTGAACTTGTCTGGATACGAACGCCATAAAGAATGTCAAATTTAGCAGGTATGATTGATTGGGAGGTTTTCAAAAGTTGGAAAAGTCGTGGATATCCGTTTTTCTGACAAGAATTAGCTTGATCCCCTTGTTTCTCAGGCAAAAAACCGCCAGTTCTAGTTCCAAAATATTTAGGCCTGGGATTGATTGGTATACTGCTGGTATACCCTAATGTATAGCGGGTTGAACTGGGCTTCTCAACTAGATTAGAGTTCTCCAGATACGAATGACAAGATACAAAATTATCAAAATAACTAACTAGGAAAATACATAGTACATAGAATAACAGTTATATGCAATGTGAGGACAAACACCAACAATATAGACATTTGCATATTGCATGATGGAAATTTCTTACAGCTCTGTAACAGCTCTCAGTAATTTGGGTGTTTTAAAATGGGCGTCAAAATTCAGGTGTTTATACTAATAAAAACAGCCTTGAACCTCTGTCAATTTATTAAGTGCCTGAAGAATGATAATACATTTATTTAAAGTTGGTCTATTTACAATAGTAATATAATTACTAATTCATACCAACTATTTACAAAAACAACTTTAACAGAAAATATACAAATTTACAATTCTGGCTATTTACAAATCCGGCAATTACACTTCTCGCCAGGCCAGTGCTTGATCGCTCTTTTGAAAGCTGCATTTTTTGGAAGTGCTTTTAGCTGGTCACTAAAGATGTTCCAAAGGAGGCTTCCTCTAAAGGATAATGACTCTATTCCAAATTTCATTGTTTGTGTTTTTGGTAATCGACATAAATTTTTGTTCGTAGGTCGTATTTCACAACCTTTTCTTCGTGAAATTCCCAAATATATGAGGGGTTCAAGTTGTTCTTTGTTTTGTATATTTCAATCATTAGTTTCTGGAGATTTTGAACATGTATTTTCATGCTCCCACTTTTCTCCAGTAACTCATCAAAGGAAGAGTCATAGTCCTTGAAGAGGATCCTTAGTGCACGTTTGTGTGTGCGGTTTATTTTGTTATTAGCAGCTTTCGTAGAAAAAAGCCAGATCAACGGGCAATAGTTGAAATTGGACAGTATTACAGCATTACATATCAACATGGCCTGTGGCCTTGAGATATAAGTATTTAGCCTTGAGAAGGCATTTATCTTTCTATTTACCTTGGAGCACAAATTTTGTATATGGGCAGTGAAAGTCAACGCGTTGTCAATCTCTATGCCCAACAATTTAACCTTATTCGTAGTTAGTATTTTGTTATCATTGATGTTGAGACGCAAGGTATTTTTTTCTTTCAATCCAAGAAACATCACTTGAAATTTGCCAGGGTTTGCTACCATTCCGTTTTCAAAAAACCATTCTATAAGTGCGCTAAGGTCATTTTCCAGCCTTGGGACAATTTCATCCAGACTACTGCCACACGCATAGAGTGTGGTATCATCTGCAAAATTGCACAAGTCTGAGTCTAGTTTTAAAAGAAAGATGTCATTGATGAATATATTAAATAATACTGGTCCCAAAACAGAACCCTGTGGGATTCCTGCTCTAACGATTTGTTGTGAGCTTTTTACCGATCCAATTTTAACCCTTTGCTTCCTATTTTTTAGATAGCTATAGATCAAGCACAGGCTATTTGCACTGAATCCATAGGCCTCCAGCTTAGCAATTAGAAGATCATGAGGCAAGCAGTCAAACGCTTTTGACAAATCCATCAATATCGTCCCCACTATTCCAGATGAATCTAAACACCTCCTCCACTTTTCAATTACTCTGATTAAAGAGTGCTGGGTGCTATACCCTTCACGAAACGCAGAGAGAAGATTTGAGAATTTGTTTTCAAAAAACTTTATCATTTGATCTTCTCTCATAAATCTTAGATGTTGAAGGAAGAACACTTAGGGGCCTATAATTTTCTCTAAGAGTTGCCTCATCCTTTTTTAATATTGAGGATATATCAGCTTCTTTTANAAAAAACCATTCTATAAGTGCGCTAAGGTCATTTTCCAGCCTTGGGACAATTTCATCCAGACTACTGCCACACGCATAGAGTGTGGTATCATCTGCAAAATTGCACAAGTCTGAGTCTAGTTTTAAAAGAAAGATGTCATTGATGAATATATTAAATAATACTGGTCCCAAAACAGAACCCTGTGGGATTCCTGCTCTAACGATTTGTTGTGAGCTTTTTACCGATCCAATTTTAACCCTTTGCTTCCTATTTTTTAGATAGCTATAGATCAAGCACAGGCTATTTGCACTGAATCCATAGGCCTCCAGCTTAGCAATTAGAAGATCATGAGGCAAGCAGTCAAACGCTTTTGACAAATCCATCAATATCGTCCCCACTATTCCAGATGAATCTAAACACCTCCTCCACTTTTCAATTACTCTGATTAAAGAGTGCTGGGTGCTATACCCTTCACGAAACGCAGAGAGAAGATTTGAGAATTTGTTGTCAAAAAATTTGATCATTTGATCTTTTAAGAGTCTCTCATAAATCTTAGATGTTGAAGGAAGAACACTTCGGGGCCTATAATTTTCTCTAAGAGTTGCCTCATCCTTTTTTAATATTGAGGATATATCAGCTTCTTTTAGTTTATCCGGAAAGGCTGACTCGTGGATGGCACAGTTTATACAATCTGTCAGGAAAGGGCAAATGACACTTTTGGTTGCTTTGAGCAAGAATGTTGGAATAATTCCACTGTGCGATTTCTTTACATTTAAAGAATCAAGTTGTTTTTCGACCTCCTATGGGTTTACATGAGAAAATTCAAATTTATTGCCACTGGTTCCATATTTCTGTTTGATTGCTATAATACTGGGGTGCGTATTATATTTTTGAATTGCCATAGTTGTCAATTTTTCGATCGTAGTGTTCTCTGCCACCTCATGAACCTCTCATGCTACCTCATGCTACCTCAAAGACAGAAGGGAGTTTTCAAAATACAATGCAAGTCAGGTGGTGACTTCAAAAAGCTAAAGAATTTTAAGTTAGCGATTAAAGATGGAAAAGGGGAAAGAGGGAGATCAATCGGCCTAGAGATTCCAAGAAACCACAAGCCAAAAGGACAAGAATTCCACAATGGAACAGTAATTACATTAATCGGGACATGTGAAAATGGCTTAGAGAAAGAGGAAAACGAAAATCTTGATGCCTTTTTTGCGGAATATGGCAGCATCGTTAAAAACACCTGGCTCCAAACCTACAAGGGGAACAGCCAACCCAATGGAAAACGATGTCTGGTCCTCCAAATGAACAAGGGGGTAGCTATTCCACGTATTGTGGAATAGATAAACGAAAAGTCCAGCTCCAAAACAAGAATACAAATGTTCTATAAAGGACAGCCTTTTGACTGGGTAAGGTGTCAAGCTATACACGAAGGTCAGTGTAAAGATGATCGGAGATATAGTGATCCAGTAAAGTGAATTTCCACTTCAAGGTGTGTGGATTGAAGTAAAATTATCTCGACTGTAAAGATGATAAAACGGCGAATTTAATATCCATAAACATAACTTCTTATTGCAGCACAGTTCAAGAATTGTCGTTGGCTCAAATTCTAAGCCTTGTTAAAAGTATGGAGAGAGACACAAGGGACATATTTGAGGGAAAGGTATATGCTAATATTATCTTTGGTTTTTTACGAATCACCTGGATACTATGAATTAAACGATTGCCTGGCCATTAGACGTTCACACTGCTCCAGCAAAACGAAACGATGTTGTTAATCCCCTTTTCAAAACAAAGCCTCTTGTTACTAGCTTTCAAAAAGTTGACAATTACGAGTTTTTGCAGGCCATTGTAATTTTTTTTTTTTTTTTATATTCAATTGAAAAATTTACAAGAATGAGGTACTTAAGACTATACTTACAAACTACTTAACTACATAACAAGGATGATAACCCGGGAAGCAAGAACCCATGACTATCCCAGGATCATTACATAGAACATTTAACTAAAGTTACACCTAAATCTACATTTACAAAAACNTTTTTTTTTTTTTTTTTTATATTCAATATAAAAATTTACAAGAATGAGGTACTTAAGACTATACTTACAAACTACTTAACTACATAACAAGGATGATAACCCGGGAAGCAAGAACCCATGACTATCCCAGGGTCATTACATAGAGAACATTTAACTAAAGTTACACCTAAATCTACATTTACAAAAACAGCTACATGTAAACGATGGTTACTGATAAATACAAACAAACGGAAATAGAAACAAAAAGAAAAGGACTTTGTGGCTGTGTGGCGTGAAACAAGGGTTTAACTTATCTTAAACAAACCGACCTGTTTTGTGGATGAAATCTAAAGTCAGTTCGAGTATACTTTTATTAACGTCATTAGAAAGGTCTTTATCACCATATAACAAAAGTTGTACAAGGACGTCGTTAGAAAGGCTATTGATTTCTATAAATGGTCGTAATACTACCGAAACTCCAGCGAGAAGATCTCGTCGTTGAATAAAAAATGAAGGGCAAAGCAACAGAAAGTGCTCCACTGTCCATTGTAATGAACAACCCAATACATGTGAGACCCATTTCCTCACAGAGTGCCCAGCATACAGGGGCACAAATGCAAATTTTTTTAAGGGGGGTGTCCGTTCAAAGGACCGAGTCTTTTTCCCGAGGGACCGATTTTTCGTCAAATAAATTTTGTTGCCAATAAATGAAAAAATAACGTTTTCCTAACTAATAATTTAACAAAAATACAACTATGACAGACATATTGTTTTCCCAATGATCGAAACGGAACAAAACATAGCTGTAACTGACATTACGTTGTCTCTGGCTAGCATCTTACTTAGCCATCTTCCCTAAATATGGAATTAAGATGGTCCGCTTAAAACCTCACGAAATAGGCATGTTTTTGAGGCATGCAAGCATGCTTGTACGGAATCAATTAAAGATTGCTGTGCGTTATTTGATTCACAAAATTTAACTGAGCATTTTTAACAAAAAGTATCCTTTTGGTATTGTAAAACAGGGTAAAACTTCGAAATATTTGTAATAACTAGCGGCCTGGCCAGGACAAATTAACTGGGGGGATATTAAAACAAAGGGGTCTGGGATATGTTTTGAGGACCTTAACCCTAACCCCAGGAAATGTTTTGAGGACACGCCCTTTAATTTGGCTTAGAACGCCTCTCTCAATTCCATGTTTGCCGGTATTAACATAGAATTTTTGATCAGTTTGTGGAATTTATTCTAAAAGTTAGCATCCCCAGGTCCAGGAAGATTTTTGATTATACATCATTTTCTTTAGAATCCCTATCTCCATCTTATCTTTACCAATTAGGAACTTTGACAATTTTGTACCAGTTTTCTATTTATCACCATCTTTGAAAAAGATTTTGCGCAAAGACCTTATACATTGTCTTAGAACACTTCTCACAATCCAATTTTTGCTTGATCCCGATATGGAAGCCTTGAACATTCTGTGATAGTACGTCTGGGACAATTTTTTAAAATGCCAACCTTACTTTGGCTTAGAATGACTCTCCTAGTCACTTGTATCAGAAAAGTCTTACCCTACCTTACCTATACCCAGCTACTTTCTCCTCGTTTTTGAACGAAGCTCGATGACGATATTTTGACAGAAGTGGGGGGCAAATGCCTATGGGGACCACTGTTATGTAAGGCATCTGGATTGATTGTGACCGAACTCTGTCCCCGGACATTGTTCGTTAATTGGTTCCTCCACGGAAACAGGACCATTGTGGCCTACTGTAATACAGCGCCGTAAGTTCAGAGTAGAATCGGCAATTGGGACCGACTTTGGTTATGATAAATCGCGGTTATACAACTATGTTTAGAACTATTGAAAAACAGAATCAATTCGAGTTCAGAGCCGGATCGGTACCGACTTTATCCCTGTCAAATAGCGACTGGGACAGGGTGGTGAAATTATTGGGGGGTGTCACACCCCCACACCCCCCTCATTTGTGCCCCTGCCAGAATATGAGGAACTTAGAATGCCCCTCCTAAGATTGGCCAACGTAGAATCACTCCCTCCTAATCTGCAATTCGTTCAACTTACGAGGAGTAAGAGTGAGCCAGTGATATATGCCTTATCCAAATTTCTAAAAGAAGCTTTAAAATTACGAAATGAAGACGGTTCCTAAAGGCCTTGCTGCCCCTTTGCATTACTGTTACTGTTTGTTTGTTTTCTTTGATTCTTGTACTTTAGTTACTGTTATTTTTAGTAATAATTTTTGTTTGTGTTGCGTTATTTTGTATTGCTGCCATACCTCATATGGAGGTAGTGCATTTAAATAAATAAAAAAATAAATAAATAACTAAATAAATAAATAAATGAATAAATAAATAAATAAATAAATAAATAAATAAATAAATAAATAAATAAATAAATAAATAAATAAATAAATAAATAAATAAATAAATAAATAACTAATACAAAGGAATGCGACTCGTATTCAAATGTCTCTGTTTTTAGCGTTCACACTGAAAATGGATCGTTTTTAAAGCGCATCATTTTCAAATTTATCCGTTTTCATTAGCGTTTTCGAAAAGCTCTGTTTTCACAGTTCACAGCGGAGCAGTGTGAACGCAAAGTAAAAACAGACAAGTTTTGCTCCTTTTTCATATAAAAATGGAGCAGTGTGAATGCAGATACAGATACTCCTCCATCTGTAATCTGATGCTCAGTACTTTTGGCATCCCAGATTAAAGCAGTAAACGGACAAAGCTTCAAAGCAAAGGGGCAGTTAGTCATTATTTCGGCCTAAGACAGGTTTTTTAAATAACGAGTCACCATTTTGTTTGCTAGACATTCTGTGAAAGGCACCAAGCATACAAGAAAGGAGGAGCAAGTTGAGGTACAGTTTGTTTTTCATTCTGTTGCTTGTACCGAACTCGATACTTTATTCCGTTGCTTTTTGCATTTAACAAACCTTTATTGAACAGAGAAGTGTCTAAAAACATCAAAATTGCATTTTCAGCTAATTTACAACATATCACAGAAAATATCTAATTTCTGTAAAAATACTTTACAGGTATATGTACCTAAAAAAAAAACATGGTACCTCAAAACATACATGGACTCTTTTTGCTCCATAATTTTTTGAAAATAACATCAAGTCTAAAACTGATTGTTATTTCTTATTCACAAGGTTTATATCTTTCTGGAAAAGTTTTAACAATTGCATTGTTCTCATATTCTGTTGCAACCAGGGGTGGGGGTTGCTGATTTTTGGTATGTATTAAAGACACAATTTTTCACAGAACAGCTCCTAAAAACCTGTGAACATGGATTTAAGTTAGAAGTCTAGTATTTTATGACAGGTAAATGTCTCGTCCTTGTCACTATGAGAAACTAGTACTTGGCTGAAAATGAAGAAACTATAATGCTAAAGTTTGAAAAGAGTTAAGAAACATTTAATTGCTAAATTCAAAGATATAATGGGAAATAATATGTCGTTGAATGAACCTTTGTTCTTGAGTAAAATTAACTCTAGTTTTAAGTGTTGAGTGTAATAAAACACTTATTCTTCACACAAGATGTTTTATATATCAAGAAACATATCTGTAGCAGTGTTAGAAACTAAATCATAATTAATGGCCTCAAAAAATAAGAATTAAACATGAATACGAGGCCAAAAGCAACTGGGCATTACAACATAAAGGGTTGTCGATGCTAAAATGACAAGTATGTGTGCATGAAAAAATGTTTCTCCCCCAGCTCAACGAGAAAATTTCCAGCAAGAGACGTACACCAGGGGTTTTTCTGAAGCAATTTTAAAATATACTAAATATCCCCTCCCCCCCATCCGAGATCGCAACTAGGGTGCAGTCATATAAATTACATCAATAAGTCTGATTTGCAAGTACCTCCACGAAGTATGATATATACTCATAAAACACCATTGCCAAATAACGAGCCATGTTGGGCCTAAAAATATTTTACTTCAGCATGTATAGTTAGCCAAACATTAGGCCTACATTTACCATGTGATTAAATTATGTTAAAAATCTTTATTGTTAAGCCAACAGAAGTTGGTTACCATGCAACTTCAATCAATACTGTCACTAGATGTGTGAGATACCCTCATTGTCATCAGTTAATGCGCTGTATCTATATAACCTAAAATTCTTCTATGCTTGTTTTGAGGTACAAGTAGTGCTAGTTTTGTGGTGCAATGGGTATAAAGTTTCAATATAAGTTTGCATTTCATGTCATTCTTGTGAGAAAACTTAGTGCAATGAAACAAGAAAAAAATATTAGGGCTCTAAGAGTAACAGATTCAAAATTATGAGTGATTATGTCCATGTATGTTTTGCGGTACGTACTGAAAAAAAGACAAACTTTAACAATAATTCAATAATTTAAAATAGGAATTACTAATTACTAACATTTAAACTCACTGGGAAGTAATTTTAGTAGGTAGGAGTATAAAATAAAGCAAACAAATATCTTGCCTAAGATTTTATTTAATAAGTAAATTTTGTGTATTTTTTGAGGTACATATACCTGTATGTCATGTTATTCACACACAAGAGCCATATTAGTCGTTTCCTTCATTTTTCAGCCAACCTTGTGTACAACCTTCAGTATGGCCAATTTACCGAGGAACCACAAGAAACTGTGACAGAAACATTGATACAACAATTCTGCTACAAGCATACAAAGGTTTGAAAATACTATTTTGTAATGTTATGGTTTCGACGTCTTTGCGGTTGAACCGAGACTGAACTGTTATATCAGCATAACTAAAGTCTGTCTCAAATTAGATGTCACGTGAAACTGTCCGCGAATAAAACAATGCACGTGTTCTGCGTGGGTAATTTTGCGTTATCGCAAATCTCACGTGACATCTAATTTACTTCCTTCCTACTTATATTTCCTACAGTACGCACCGTTACGTGATCAAATTACACAACAGCAGCACCATGTTTCTTTTATTTTATGGTATTTTATTATATGAACATGCTGTCAATGTTTTAGAAAGGGAGGGAAGGGGGTATTCCCTAAAAGGGGTCGAGATCCACATCTTCTGTAATTTTTTTCTCAGGATAGTGCTGGTTACAGCTAAAAACACGAAATGATCATCGGTTTAAAACTGCAAGCAGATATTTGAGAATAACTGATAGTTGTTAAAAATTCCATTCAAATCAGACTTGGTTCATAGTCATCTGGGTTTCATAATTGCTTTGCATATATATCAAGATATGATGGGATACACTTATTGAATTTGTCGTACTGGTATGTGCATTTTGAACGAAGAGCCATTTTTTGGTGAAACGAGTCCTTTGGCTAAGGTTCTAGTTTTCCATGAATTCAACAAAGCGTTATTACTTCCTGTAATTCATAAGTGTACGGGAAGATAAAATCTCAGGAGGCTTGGTCAATCTTTCTTCACAATGGTTTTTGAAGTATCTTGAAAAAGTGGGTCGAATTTCTTCCAGTTTACAACTATTGGATCAATTTTAGAACGGCGTAATTTCATGAATATTTGGAATATCGGAAAAGTTTGTGAGGAAAATGTGCTTGTAGGCTTGCTGAACACGGGCTTATTGTAATCTGCGTAAGCATGAGTAAGTTACGCATCCATGCGTAAGTTACGCATTTTACAACAAAATGCGTAAGAGGATGCGTAAGATGATGCGTAAGATGAAAGTTATGCGTAAGATGATGCGTAAGATGAGAGTTATGCGTAAGATGATGCGTAAGATGAAAGTTATGCGTAAGATGATGCGTAAGATGAAAGTTATGCGTAAGAT
>REGM01000316.1:246696-280075 GCA_004194415.1 Aurelia aurita
CTCTAATTTCGATTATTGCCCTTTGGTTTGGTATTTCTCATCCTCTAAATCATTACAAAAAATTGAAAAATTACAAGAACGTGCTCTAAGGTTTCTCTATAACGATCATACAAGTTCATATAGCGACTTGCTTCTGAAATCGAATAAATGCACGATGCACGTTGCTCGCCAAAGAATCCTTTGCATCGAAATATTTAAAACATTGAAAAATTTGAATCCACCTTTTATGCAGAGTATTTTTGAATTACGTTCTTCAAACTATTCGTTAAGAAATCCAAATAACTTAGCCCATGTTAGGCCCAATCAAACAACTTTCGGGTCCAAGAGTCTAAAGTCCATTGGACCACAGATTTGGAATGGCTTACCGAATGAACTAAAATCAACAGAAAATTTGAAAAGCTTTAAGGTTTTGATAAAACAATGGAACGGCCCCAATTGCACATGCAGTGCCTGCCAATGCCTACCGACTTAATTGCATAATTTAGAAAAAAGTTTATTTTGTTTTATTAGTACCGTATATTCGAATTTGATTAGTTGACGTGTATATATTTAATGTATATATTGTTAGCTATTTGTATATATTTCGAATTCAAATAAATTTACAACAACAACCTTCAGTATGGCCAATTTACCGAGGAACCACAAGAAACTGTGACAGAAACATTGATACAACAATTCTGCTACAAGCATACAAAGGTTTGAAAATACTATTTTGTAATGTTATGGTTTCAACGTCTTTGCGGTTGAACGGAGACTGAACTGTTGTATCAGCATAACTAAAGTCTGTCTCAAATTAGATGTCACATCAAACTGTCCGCGAATAAAACAATGCACGTGTTCTGCGTCGGTAATTTTGCGTTATCGCAAATCTCATGTGACATCTAATTTACTTCCTTCCTACTTATATTTCCTACAGTACGCACCGTTACGTGATCAAATTACACAACAGCAGCAACATGTTTCTTTTATTTTATGGTATTTTATTATATGAACATGCCGTCAATGTTTTAGAAAGGGAGGGAAGGGGGTATTCCCTAAAAGGGGTCGAGATCCACATCTTCTGTAATTTTTTTCTCAGGATAGTGCTGGTTACAGCTAAAAACCCGAAATTATCATCGGTTGAAAACTGCAAGCAGATATTTGAGAATAACTGATAGTTGTTAAAAATTCCATTCAAATCAGACTTGGTTCATAGTCATCTGGGTTTCATAATTGCTTTGCATATATATCAAGATATGATGGGATACACTACACTTATTGAATTTGTCATACTGGTATGTGCATTTTGAATGAAGAGCCATTTTTTGGTGAAACGAGTCCTTTGGCTAAGGTTCTAGTTTTCCATGAATTCAACAAAGCGTTATTACTTCCTGAAATTAATAAGTGTACGGGAAGATAAAATCTCAGAAGGCTTGGTCAATCTTTCTTCACAATGGTTTTTGAAGTATCTTGAAAAAGTGGATCGAATTTCTTCCAGTTTACAACTATTGAATCAATTTTAGAACGGCGTAATTTCATGAATATTTGGAATATCGGAAAAGTTTGCGAGGAAAATGTGCTTGTAGGCTTGCTGAACACGTGCAAGAAAAAAAATTGGACAATTTGAAACAGATTTTACACCGGGTTTTTTAGACGGAAGGGGTAAAAACCTGCCAAAAGGGGACGTTTCCCGTCATGTAATCACATATTCTCAAACTTAATTGGCCTTCAAGGTGTGAACATTTTTAGGGTGTGTCGGCCCTTCAGCCAATCAAAGAAATGGAGCCTTTGCTTCCTCAGAAAGGACTCAAATATGATGACATATGGTAAACACAACAACCACTACCATTGTAATCGTAACTTTTGGTCAGCAATGGTGACGGTTACACACAGTTCTATAATTGCAACCTAACACAAGAGAGAAAATAGAAATAAAAAGGAGCCCAGTAAGTATATAGCATTGACTCTGAATTAATTTACAATAAGTTGAGATATACTTTGAGCCCTAATGTGAGATCTGTCATAAGTTCAATGTGGATGGTACAATCCAAACACTTTATAATCAATGCACTTTTGATTTTGATGCTCGTTATAATTATTGTTGTATTCAAAGATAAATTAATGTGGCCTAGCCTAACTGAACCTTAGAAATTGCAGGACCACATGTTACCAAAATGGACAGGAAATTTGACGGTCAAAGAATTTGATGCCAAAGAAACGTACGTACACCTTAAGAATCGATCAGTCTTGTTTTGAAAGCTTTGAAAAATGTTCGGTTTTCGTTGTTTTCGAGTGTTCACACGATGCCGTTTTCAAAATGAACCGCTTAGAGTTCCGTTTTCAAAAACTACCGTTTTCAAAGTCTGCCGGCAAAAAGTTTGCCGTTTTCGTGTGAACGAGAGGCCTATCCCTCACATTTGTCACCGTTTTCAAATCGTGCCGGTATCGTGTGAACGCAGTCTGAATATATAGGCAACGCTCATCAGCTGATGTGGCCCCATCCTTCGACGTTGATTTCCAATATCTCGACAGAGACAATGTAAATACTTTCATTCAGAGGCAACATCTATTTTGATCAAAGAAAATAACATTACAGCAAAAAGTTAATGTTCTTGCTACCGTCAGTTTTGGAGATTTGGGCCCAAAACCAGTTGTTACAAGCAAAACAGGAATAGAGACAATGGTCAAAGAAGNGTGAGATCTGTCATAAGTTCAATGTGGATGGTACAATCCAAACACTTTATAATCAATGCACTTATTGATTTTGATGCTCGTTATAATTATTGTTGTATTCAAAGATAAATTAATGTGGCCTAGCCTAACTGAACCTTAGAAATTGCAGGACCACATGTTACCAAAATGGACAGGAAATTTGACGGTCAAAGAATTTGATGCCAAAGAAACGTACGTACACCTTAAGAATCGATCAGTCTTGTTTTGAAAGCTTTGAAAAATGTTCGGTTTTCGTTGTTTTCGAGTGTTCACACGATGCCGTTTTCAAAATGAACCGCTTAGAGTTCCGTTTTCAAAAACTACCGTTTTCAAAGTCTGCCGGCAAAAAGTTTGCCGTTTTCGTGTGAACGAGAGGCCTATCCCTCACATTTGTCACCGTTTTCAAATCGTGCCGGTATCGTGTGAACGCAGTCTGAATATATAGGCAACGCTCATCAGCTGATGTGGCCCCATCCTTCGACGTTGATTTCCAATATCTCGACAGAGACAATGTAAATACTTTCATTCAGAGGCAACATCTATTTTGATCAAAGAAAATAACATTACAGCAAAAAGTTAATGTTCTTGCTACCGTCAGTTTTGGAGATTTGGGCCCAAAACCAGTTGTTACAAGCAAAACAGGAATAGAGACAATGGTCAAAGAAGATGGCATCATTGAAGACAAAAGTGGAGCTACCCCACTTCACATCTGGGGTTCATTGATTTTCCAGCTGAAAAATGGTGGCACCCACTCTTTTGAAAACCTAGTAGTCAGACATTTCAAAGGCACAGTTTATCTGTCAACCATTCCGACTACTACATTCACAGAAGCAGAGCATCAAATAGAAGAGTTGTCAGGCCCAAACCTGCTTGCAGCGCCAACCATTGAAGTGAAGGTTGTTGTAGTCGAATAATTGGATAGAAGTTCAGAACTGAGCAGGAAAGACGAAAGAAAACCACCTGGCTCAAGCTTGTCAACAGGAAGACTTTCACTCACGCAACGTAATCAAAACGAGGCTAATATGGGTCATAGGACCCCATAAACAACAACATGCAAATATATGCAAACTACAACATCTCTCTTTTTCTTATAAGTTCTTACAAAACATAATCTTTGAAATGTTCTGGTTTCTTGACTGTTCTCCCTGATCTAGTCTTAACAGTAGTACTATCATCATCAGGTTCTACTGTAGTGTTTCCAGTAGTGGTAACATGATCAGGTTCTACAATGTGTTCGCTTTCATCTCGTTTTCACTAACATTGTTCTCTGTTGTCAGAGGAATATCATCGATGAGATCTTCAGGAAGTGTGCCTTCAAATTTCTCTATTGATGGCATGATGTGTTTGCGATTTCTTCGAATTGTAGTCCCTTTATCTGTTTCTAATACATAAGATCTGTCATTCCTGTGATGTTCAATTACTTTAGCTTTCCTTGACCAGTCTTTACCATTATGCAATCTGACAGTTTGTCCTGGTCTAAGCATGGTTAGGTCTCTTGCTCTGGAATTATATTTCTCTACAACCTTTTGACTCATTTCTCTGGAGTAGTTCTCTGTCTTTTTACTGCCTTCTAGAGTTGGCAGTGTTGTTCTTGGATTACGATTCATCAAAAGGAAAGCTGGTGAAAATGCACTATTCTTGACAGGAGTAGTGCGGAGCGCTAATAAAGCTAGATTTTGATCTTCATTGATGTGTATAGTTTTCTTAAGAGTTCTTTTCACTGTCTGAATAGTTCTCTCAACTTGTCCATTGCTCTGTGGAAAATAGGGACTAGATGAATCATGGAAAAAGTCCCACTCTTTAGCAAAGTTCTTGTACTCTAGTGAAGCAAACTTTGGACCATTGTTTCGAAATACAATCTTTGGTATACCTTGTCTTGAGAATATCTCTTTCACAGCTTTAATGACAGTGCTACTCTCTAAGTTGGGTAGCTTGCTCAACTCAAAAAACTTTGAGTGATGATCAACTACTATCACATAACATTTGTTCTTTAGTCGGAAACAGTCAGTACCAACTTTGATCCAAGGCTCTGAGGGAATATCATGGGATATTAAAGTGTCTTTTTGCTGACGATTTCTGTAAGTCATGCATGCATCACAATTAGAGACTAAATCAGCTATTTCATTATTCATTTGTGGCCAATAGAATACCTTTCTAGCACGAATTTTGCATTTCTCAATACCAAGATGNCCAGGAGGCACTTAAGTGATGTCCCAACATTGGAAAGGCCTCAAAACCATATTTTGAAATGTTCAAGAGGGCACAGGTAGTAAACATGAAAGACTGTTATGGAACCTTTAAAAAACTCGTAAGATACTCTGAATACTGAAAATCTGATAATTTTAATAAACTGTCAGTACTAGCCCAAATTCTTAGTTTCTTATAAAAAATACGTGTATGCAAGTTGGGAATATAAATTTCACAGAAAATGCTCTCATTGTAATAATGAACAGTTGTATAGCTAGGTTACTAACATAATCCACGAATAGTAAGGGAGTTCAAAAGACTTGGGTATAAATATTAAAAAAGTATTTTTTTCGCGGAATCTCTTATTTTATTCTGCAGCAACAGCGAGATCTTTTTATCTCTAGCGCTACCTGATGAGTAGAAACAAACTGGCACCTTTTTGAAAATTGTACAGATCAATCTAATAAACCAATCTCAAAGCTTTCCTTTTATAATAAATATAAATATGTCCAGGTGTTCTAAATGTCATAGTAATGTGATATCGGCTTGAAAGCTTTGTTAGGTCTATACAAAGGCGGGTTTGTATTTTCCCACTTCAAAAGAACCTTTAACAACTTCTTTGTTTAAATAAATGCAAAATGTAGGATATGGATACCTATAGGATATTGTAGGATATTGATTCAAAACTTGATTTCTAAAGTCATATACAAGAGGCTATCCTAAAAGCACGGAGAGGGATTGGTATGATTAAATCACATTATGATTTCTTCACATTCTGATAAGAATTCTTGATCCATATGAAAGACGGTAAATTTTTATAAACAAGAATTCTTAAGGAACTAAATCCATTCTTAAGAATTCTTGAGAATTCTTAGGCAGGAAAACCATTTAAATTAGAAGACCATGAGATAGAGACCAGAGTTGGGACCAAGTTGTATTTATTGCAAAAGACAACTTACAGAATACTCCCATAAGATTAATACTAACACTAACAGTACAAATACGACAATTACAAACAATTACTCTAAAACAATAATTAAGATACCTAAATAGTGTATAATGAATTTGAATGAATATGAAATATTGCCCCCATTCTTAGGATTAATGCAAATTAGAATAAAATAGAGGGACGGTGGGTGGGAAAATATTTGTTACGCTGCTTTTCCACAAGTTTTAGAACTGATCAGAAAACTAAAGCACAGACTTAAATAGTATTATCAGACTGAGCCAAATATGGAAGGAGGAAATACGTTCCCAAATTTGATTGGCTGAAGGATGCTTACCTGCAAGGATCACAAAATACGAAACTGCGAACCCCATACGTAGGATACAAAGGAACCAATTATGACACATGGTTTCTGTGGGGAAGTATCCCCGTGACTGCCATGGGAATGACCTGACAAGGTATGAGGCAATACCAAAGCGTATTGCAACTTAGGCCCAACTCACAGTTCCCTAATTTAAACTTACATTAAGGCAAATTGCCTCAAGGTACACAGTTAATGTGCGCATGGTCTGTACTGTATACAATAAATTAAATAAGCTGAAATATGCTGTTCTATCAAACCTCAAGGTTGATAGCAAAAACATATTTAGCAATGTGTGGTTGTGGTATTTTGTCTGCAAGCTGAAACTTATTGTTGTGTTCATTGAAAATTCCTAATGTCTATTTGAATTGCCAAATATTTCTTTGCAAGTACTAAACTTTGCATTCAGGATTCCAAAGTGCTCACAGTCACAATTAGTTAACTACCTTGCTGATGAAATGGATGATAGTTTTTGCAATGTAAAAATAGGGAAGACCCCCAAGGCAAGTTTGACAATGCATGATTGTACTTGTTTAAAGATTTGGATTCTATGCTCTGATGCCACTTATCCGAAGCGACAACATCAATTAGATGAGCGAAAGTCGATTAATGAATTTTAAAATTTCAGTTACCTTGTACGTTGGCGGATCTTTAGATCACATGCTGTAAAAAATGTTCGCCTTATGCAAAAATCAATAACGCGGAACTCCATCTGGCGAAACTCCATCTGGCGGAACTCGTCAGCTAGGCCAGTCGTTTACAAAAAGAGCTATACTTGGCTTTTAATGACGATTTGAAATGTTTCTCTTGCTAAGAAACTTTTATTTACCAGAACTACGCAATTTCAAAATGGACGTTCACCTTCAACGGACAAAGGCTGTTTGTTTGACATTGGCCTAGTCGTCTAGGGCATGGGCCTACGCCTACGCCAAAGTATGTCTGTTCTTTTACACAATTGTTTACAGACGTTGCTGCATTTTAGAGGCCGTGAATATCAATGATAAGACAGTCGGCAATTGGTTTTATGCCGTTAAAAGATTAATTTTCAAATTTCAAAAAGTTCCGCTAGATGGAGTTCCGCGTTATTGATTTTCGCCTTATGCAAAAATCAATAACGCGGAACTCCATCTGGCGGAACTCGTAAGCTAGGCCATTCGTTTACGAAAAGAGCTATACTTGGCTTTTAATGACGATTTGAAATGTTTCTCTCGCTAAGAAACTTTTATTTACCAGAACTGACGTTGCTGACGTTGGTCTCTCGGCAAAAACTGCCAGTATCATCACTCAAACCAGTGTCCCTGATAGTGGATCATTCCGAGCAGTCATTGACAAAGCACATCAAGTTGTCCACCTGGATCCTGCGTGGAGAAATTTGCCTATTGCTTCTGAAAATAATGGCCAACGTCGTTTTACTGGTGACTGGACATCATTTTATAACAAAATTATTTGCAGTATCAATCCATACTGTGTATTTTCATTCATAAACAATCACATAAAAAAGGAAGGGTCACGTAAAAGGAAGAGCCCATTCTTTAAGTGTGACGCTAGATGCACAATAGAGCCAATGTAAGGCAATTCTATCAATTGATGATGAAGAAAAGAATACAGTTTCTGTCTCTTTTTTTGGTGATATTGTACACAAATCACACATTTTAAAATCGAGGAAAATAACGGGCAGCGAGCGAGTGAAAGAACCGAAGAACTTCCATGTTGCAAGTTTCAACATGGAGGAGGATGGAAGGCCTAACTTGCCAGATATCAACAATATAGTTAGCAACATTGTGAACCATCCTTCATTCCAGGAGACGCTAAGCCAAATCTTAGAAGTCCAGACAGGCATAGCAAGGACCCAGACTTCATCAGCAACCACAGTGGTGACCACTTCAACGACACAAATCACTCAGCCTACTAGTACTGGTGGTGGTTTACGAACTGGTTTTGGGTCACCAGCTGAGGAGTTTCGTTCAGTGTTCAACAGAGGTGGGTCTTCCCTCCAAAGGTCCGCTTATCATCATGGACGCAGCTATTCTTCTGGGAGATCTACTGCTCCTTACGCAGCCAGAAGTAATGGCGACTCCTCAATGTTGCTAACTATATTGTTGATGTCTGGCAAGTTAGGCCTTCCATCCTCCTCCATGTTGAAACTTGCATACACAATTTATACTTTATATTTGAAAATTTATACTTTATACTTGAAAAGCTCGATTTATACTTGCTAAGCTATATATAAATATATTAAATTAAATTTATCTGTGTGTTAAATATATATCTATATTCTAAATATATTTCTATATGAAATATTCTAATATATAATTACATAATGACATGCATAACAAAAGAAATATTAATATATATATATATATATCAATTACAATCTCGATACTTGCTATCGATATATATTTTAACATCTTTTACTTTTGTCCAATATGGCGGGGGATAGACGAAGAGGAAAGTATTGAGCCACAAATAGAGGACGAGTGGCAGAAGAAGAGTAGCATCAAAAGGCCAAGTAAAGTATCTGGAAAATATCAAGAACCACCATCAACGCCAATCCGATTCAACCCTGTTCGCAGGATAGTAAAGGGGAACAAAACTTCCAAGAAAGTTAGCAAGAACACTGATAAAATCACGTTTAACGTTTTTAAGTCTCAGCAATGGTACGCAGTATCCCCTCATGTTCAGACGACAGAAAATTGCATAGCAGAATTGGAGAAAATTTATTCCAAGCTATCAGAAAATGACAGAAGCAGCATGTCTACACCAAGACTCCATCGAAACCAAATATATTGCATTTGCCAAAAGGTGTTCAAAGAGTCTGATCCCATGATGGTACAATGTAACATCTGTCTTGAGTGGTACCACCATACATGCATTTCTATGGGAAAGTTCTTCCTTGACAAGCAGACCCCATGATACCATTGCTATACTTGTGTTGTTGATACCTTCAAAGGTCTGATGCAGTTTATTTCTCATAGTGATGACCGATCGATGATGGAGCAAGGCAAAAGCTGCAGGAATTGAATACATCATGGAAAAGAATTGAATACACCTTTCTATTCCATTCAACACCTCCGACAATTCTGGACTCAAGCAAACTCTGGACCATTGTTTTGAAATACAATCTTTGGTATACCTTGTCTTGAGAATATCTCTTTCGTAGCTTTAATGACAGTGCTACTCTCTAAGTTGGGTAGCTTGCTCAACTCAAAAAACTTTGAGTGATGATCAACTACTATCACATAACATTTGTTCTTTAGGTGGAAACAGTCAGTACCAACTTTGATCCAAGGCTCTGAGGGAATATCATGGGATATTAAAGTGTCTTTTTGCTGAAGATTTCTGTAAGTCATGCATGCATCACAATTAGAGACTAAATCAGCTATTTCATTATTCATTTGTGGCCAATAGAATACCTTTCTAGCACGAATTTTACATTTCTCAATACCAAGATGTCCTTGATGGATCAGTGCACGCATTTCTTTAGGCATTGATGATGGCACTATAAGCTGTTCCCCTTTTAACAGAAGGCCTTTAGAAAATGTGATGCTATCTCTAAAATCAAAGTAAGGTCTCACTTGATTTGCAACAAGTTATTTCACTTCTGACCATCCATTCATAGTGTAGTTCTTTAACAATTGCAATGTGGCATCTTGGACTGTCTCTCTCTTAAAATGTTCTAATCTTGTATCACAAATTATTGATAACTGAGTGCACTATATACTCAAGTTCTTTCTCTGGAATTTCAGCAGTAGAATCATCTAGGAAGGCTCTGCTTAATGCGTCAGCAACTATGAAATCTTTACCAGATCTGTAATTTAGAGTGAAGTCATATCTCTGAAGGCGAAGGAGGAATATCTGTATTCTTGGAGCAGCTTTGATGATTTCTTTAGTGAAAATTGCCTTTAGAGGTTGATGGTCATTTTCAACAAAAAATTGTTGACCATATACATATTGGTTGAACTTTTCACATGCAAAAACTATGCTTAGGCATTCCTTTTCTAGCTGACAATAATTTCTTTCTGATGAATTCAGGGATCGAGAGGTATACGCAACAGGATACCAGTTCTTGTTAAATAATTGTTCAAGAACAGCTCCAAGTCCATCCATGCTAGCATCTGAGGAGACTCTAATAGGGAGCTTAGGGTCAAAGAATTTTAATACTGGACTTTCTGTCACTAATTTCTTCAAGTCTTTGAATGAATCTCTTTGTGGTTGCTCAAAAACCCACTCTATGTCATTCTCTAGTAGAATTCTCAGTGGAGCAGCAACTGATGCAAGATTTCGCAAAAATTTTCCTAGGTAGTTTATCATGCCTAAGAACCTTTGCAGCTCTGTTTTATTTGTGGGCTCAGGCATCTCCACAATTGCAGCAACTTTTCTGGGATCAGGCTTGACACCAGCTTCTGACAAGTAGTGACCAAGGTATGACACTTCTCTGGTTTCAAATGTGCACTTAGACAAATTTAACTTCACCCCTGACTTTTGTACTCTGTACAAGACTTCTTTGAGTGATCGATGCAAATCCTCCTTGGTATTTCCCCAAACAATTATGTCATCTTGCAGATTAGCCGCTTTCTCAATACCCTCAATAACTTGACTGATTTGCTGTTGAAAAATTTCTGAAGCAGAATGAATTCCAAAGGGTAGTCTGAGAAATTTATACCTTCCAAAAGGTGTATTGAAAGCCAGAAGCTTGCTACTCTCTTCATCAATATTAATCTGCCAGTATGCATTTGACATATCTAATTTAGCAAAATATTTTGCACCTGACATTTGTGCAAAAAGTTCCTCTGCAGAAGGCAATTGAAAATGCTGTCTCTTTATGGCTTTATTGAGGTCTCTTGGATCTATACAAATGCGCAATTTCCCATTGGCTTTATGAACAATAACCAAACTGTTCACCCAGTCTGTAGGCTCTGTCACCTTTTCAATAATTCCAAGTTGTTCCATACAAGTAAGCTCTTCTCTGAGTCGTGGCTTTAAAGCATATGGGATTCTGCGAGGTGGGTGAATAACTGGAGTAACACCAGGCTTTAACTCTATATGATGTGTTTGAGGTAGTGTACCAATGTCCCCAAAACAATCACAAAATTGTAATAAATCATCTGGAACATCTTTGACATTGATTTCCATAATTCTCTTAATCAATCCAAGTTTTTCACTTGTAGTAAGGCCTAAGATTGGAGGCGAGTCAGTGTCAGCTACAATGAACAAAACATGAGAAATGGTGGCCTTGTTTATTGTCTTCAAAATACACTTGCCAAGAACAGGAATAGAAGATCCATTATAAGCTGCGAGCTTGACTTTCGAAGGCTTCAGAGATGGTTTAACTCTCAGTCTGTTGAAGACTTTCTTTGGGAGAATGTTTACTTGTGCCCCTGTGTCAATTTTATATTCAACATCAGTACCATTTGAGCACAAATAAATGGACCAGTCAGAGTTAGGTTTCTTCTCTGCGTCTAATCCTACACAGTAGATCTCTGTTTGTTCTTCATTATCATAACTGCAATTTCCAGAAGAGGTTGTACCTTCAGCAGTGATGGTGCCAACAAAAAGTATTGGTCAGATTCATCTGAAGACTCACATTCAACATGTTTGACCCTTTTGGTGTTGTGACAACACTTAGAAAAGTGATTGAGCTTTTGGCAAGAGTTACATTTTTTCCCATAGGCCGGACACTTCCCACATTCATGTGATCCTGCACAAAATTTGCAATTCTTGAAGAAATCTTTTCCTCTGTCGCTAATTTTTTCACCTCTGTATTTTGGATTAACATTTTTAACTTTCGCAATCTTGTGAACTTCCTTTTCCTCTTTATTAAATTGTTTAATCTCAAGTTTGGTTTGTTCAGCAGCTTGACCAATCTGAACAGCACGTTTCAGTTCAAGGAAATATCATTTCAAGTTGGTAAACAGCCTTAGAGTCTTCTTTTCATGCCAAATGTGCAAAGAAAGATGACAGACAACAGTGTCTCTGGGAAGACATTCAAATGCAAGTCTTGCGGTTCCTCATTTGCCAATTAAAACTCGCAAAAGACAATAAAAAGTTAGGAGAAAACAATTTTTGGTCAGCAACGAAGACTGATCCAAGGACCCCTAGCTGTGAAAGAAAAGAACTCCCACAAAAAGCTTGTATTGCACGGGATAATTCCTTTTTCCGAGGTCCTTTTCCTATTTTTGGGCAGAAAATAGATTTTCTCAAACTCTGCCGCTTTCCTTCTTACAATAATGCTGTAAACAGGAAATATCTGACAGAATATGTGACACTATTTTCTCATAGCCTTCGTCTTAGGCCCTCCTTTGAAAGAACGGCTGCAGCGCAAAGCTGGTCCTTTCCTGCTCACAGTTCACGTATTCAATTTATTCTTGCAGATAAAATTGAACAATTTTCCTTCTTGTTAGTTTAATTTTGTCTTGCCTGTTATGTGTTGATATCTAGTCTACATGATAGATCCATCCGCACCATTTTTAGACCCTTCTCATTCTTTTTTTGTTCTTCTTTACCAAACTGGAGATGACCTGAACATTGTTCACACATGTCAATAAATAAATTTGTGACATGCAACAGTTTGTCTGATCAATCGAACTTGTAACAGAATTTTTTCTACCCACAAACATTTGTCTATTTTAATTTACCACTTTCAAAGAAACCCAACCTAAAACTTAATCATAAATAAATCGAGGGGAATGTCCTCTAACCCTTGTCATGGAATTTAGTCTATCCAACGTCCTGTATGTCCTTGCTGTGTAGCATGTGGCCACTGGCAAATATCATTCACCAACGCTGAAAGGGCTCTCTCGTCTGTATTGATGGTATTGTCAATATTGTTGTATTAAGAGTATTATAATTGTGCCGTATGCTAATAATATATATGGTTGTTTTTCTCATCATATATTCAGTTAGTTACACGTGTTTGAACCAGGTGTGTTCTCTTGTGTTGTCCTCAACTGTTGCTCAACCTTTAACTAACCTTATACAAATTCAGGGCCTTGCAGAGCCAAAATCAGGCCATAGTGAGGTCTTATTGCTCATTCCTGGCCTTAATTTACCATTGCAAGTACCATGCAAATTTTAAAACTTTATGCAAGGCTTTATTTGGTGCCTGATTAGGGCTTGCATTAGCATTGCATCAGTGATATTTCTTTGGCGATCAATGTTGGACTAATGCAACACTCATGTTAGGTTTGTCGTTGAACCTGGCAGACATGCAAGACCTTGGCAACATCGTTATTTCCTCTGTACTCAAAATTTGTTCATGCCACGCTCTTGCGAGTGTTGCAGTTAANCAATATTGTTGTATTAAGAGTATTATAATTGTGCCGTATGCTAATAATATATATGGTTGTTTTTCTCATCATATATTCAGTTAGTTACACGTGTTTAAACCAGGTGTGTTCTCTTGTGTTGTCCTCAACTGTTGCTCAACCTTTAACTAACCTTATACAAATTCAGGGCCTTGCAGAGCCAAAATCAGGCCATAGTGTGAGGTCTTATTGCTCATTCCTGGCCTTAATTTACCATTGCAAGTACCATGAAAATTCTAAACCTTTATGCAAGGCTTTATTTGGTGCCTGATTAGGGCTTGCATTAGCATTGCATCAGTGATATTTCTTTGGCGATCAATGTTGGACTAATGCAACACTCATGTTAGGTTTGTCGTTGAACCTGGCAGACATGCAAGACCTTGGCAACATCGTTATTTCCTCTGTACTCAAAATTTGTTCATGCCACGCTCTTGCCAGTGTTGCATTAAGGTTGTACTGCTGTGGAAATACTGAGACAAAGTGATTGTTTTAAAAATATGCTGGATTTAAGTTTGAAAAGAAAACGCAAAGCGCGACTTATAGTCTGGTGGCTTAAGCATGAAATAGTTAAAAAGTGGATAAAAGCATGAAAATTGGTAAAACTTATACTTTGAAGCCTCCTGAACAACTTTAAGATGGGAACCACAAAATATTTTCACTTCCAGGCACGATGGCGGCCATAAGAAATTGATGACGTCATCAAAAGTTTGATTCAAGGCTGTGGGCATGTAAGACTTTCACAGAAGCATGGAAATTGGCATGTTTATACTATATAGCCACCTAAATAACTTTAGGATGAAAAACAACAAATGTTTTCCCTTTCTGGCAAGATGGCGGCCGTAAAAAAATGATGACGTCATCAAAAATTTAACTCGAGGCTGTGGGCATGTAAAAATTCTACTGAGGCATGGAAATTGGCATGTTTATACTTTCTGGCCACTTAAATAACTTTAGGATGAAAAACAACAAATAATTTTACTTTCTGGAAAGATGGCGGCCATATCATATCGGTGACATCATCAAATTCGTTGTAAAAAGATAGGGCTATCAAATCCAGAAATCGATGTAGAAAGCAGTCAATAACTTAGATCTTAGATCTATGAAAGTAACAAAAACTAACTGGTAACTTGGAACTGTTTCTTTCTTTGACTTTATTTAATATTCAATATTCATGAAGTCTTTGATTTTTCAATTTATTTTTTGCATTTACATTTACAAAGCGGTGTGCACTTTAGTTTCATCTTCCCACAGTTACAACTTGAACAGTTCCCTTTACACGAGCATTTTACGAGCTTGTCACATGCAGATGAAACCTGGGATCGTAATCCAAACCGGCTGCCAATTTCCTTCAAGCTTCTGCCATGCAAATGAGTGAGGGGTTGGAATATCCTGCCAAGGCTGATCGCATATTGCCCATATGCCAGCTTGATGCGGTGTTCTTTTGACATGTTGGCAGAGTGCGTCTTGGGTTGGAGGAAGTTGATCATACGATCTACTCTTGTGGCAAAACATATCCATTCTTGTTTCATTTACAGAACTTGAATTGCTATTCTTATCATACAATGCAATAGTCAGTCTTTTGAATATCTCAAAGCAGCGGCTCTCTATATCAATTTCTTGAAAAGGAATTGATGACAGCTCTGCAAACAATTCTGAAGCATCGCTATTCAGTTGGAATGTCTTCCAAACTGACTTCTTTCCTTTGCTGTTGAAAGACGAGTTGGTGTCGCATCCAGAAAATGCATGCATAACTGGCAAACCACTAGACTTTATTTCTCCAAGGCAATCACATATTGCATTGATGTGAATATGACGATAATTTGTCCCCATCCCAAATGCTACCCAGAGTTGGAGAAGAGGCTCTTCATCTTTTAGATCGTGAAATTTCCCTACCAGTATGACTATCACATCTGTGTCGACTGTGTGAACTTGAAGCTGCTTTGCGCCTAGTGCCATTGCATGCTTTATATGAACAACAATTCGCGTATCTGCCTCCTCGTGATTGCAACTTGGGAAGGTTAATTCGCTCCATTTAGCTCCAACGACACCAACTGACTCTCCATTTGTTATAAGCACAGCATTCTCTTCTGGAAAGACATGTTCTTTGACTTTGCTGGTTAGAAATGAAAATAGCTGTTTCTTGCTCTCCGAAACGTGAAGCAAGTCGTTCCAGTACTTGGGTATTTTTGTTTGAGCAGCTACCTTCCGGTGAACTCCTTTGCCTCGTTTTTCTCTTGTAGATGTCTTCAAACTATCAGCTAGATAAGTATCCCATCCTATGTCAATCCGTTTTGCATCAGTTAGCTGCCTCTCAATATATGGGATAAAATCTTCTGGGCATATTCATCAAAAGTGCTGGCATCAGTTGTTGGAAGGCAGTGAACAATTACAGCACCGTCGAAAACTTTGCAGTCATAGCGTTGTGGCTCATCAGGATAACTCTTTGGCTCAATGCAGTGCAGCAATTCAGCTTTTTCCTAATCTTTCTTCCAAATATTTCTTGTACTGCTTCTTTCCTGTTTCTTCTATACTACGTATTGATGTTGCAACAGCATAGTTCACACAATCACGGCTGTGGATGTTTACCAGCTCTGGGAAATCATCTGTGAATGGGTTTCCAATCTTTTCAATCGTGTTTGATAAACTTTTAACTTGTGTCTGAAAGTTTCTTTGTGTGGCAAGTCCTTGCTCATGATGAAGGTATTTTCGCGGTGAGTCAGAATCATCATCTGCTATATATTGGTCTTGAAGTTCTTTCAGTAACCTTGCCAGTTCTGGCCCAGACAGCATCCCACGTCGGAAGGCAATCTTATTTTCGGTCAAGCCAACAGCTCCTCCCTGTCCTTTAACTGTTCTGTTCTCTTGCTCGTGTGTTTGATCTATAGGAATTGCCGAAAACTTGTTTCTTGTTTTGGAAACTACCCATTCTTGTTTGATGGCGAATTCTTCATGAACAGACGGCGGCAGTAATTTCATGTCTCAGATATGAATTGGAAGCCACCTTGCGTAATTGATGTGGTCACGTGAAAAAAACAGAGGTACAAGTTCTTCTAACACTTCCACATACAAAGAAAAGTCTTCTTCTCTGTGGGCTCTAACAAACAGAAGAAATAATGTCTGCAGTCTCATTATAAGATCCCAAAAGAAGAAGGTGGTGCATCTTTTAATCATATCTTCTTTCCATGCTTAAAATGGAATTTCGCTTGAAGCATTCATTTCAGCATAAGCAATCCTTTGAAGATTGAACAAGGCAAGAAGGGTTCCTTGGTGAAAATTTCGTGTCTTTGTCAAATGTGATACTTTCAACAAGGAGTCGGCTGTGCCAGATGAAAGGATTTCAGCTTCAACTAGAACATTTATCCATCCAGAGTCTTGTAGAATATCGCTTTTTGCATTCATATTAGAATATTAGAGTATCATGTTTGTGTTGCTGCTAGCTTATTTATCTTCCCAAGATGAAATCACACACAATCAGGTTCGCAAATTGCTGTTCATATAATCATGCAATGGCAAGAGGTGCAATACAGTTTCAAGGAAACTCAGTAGACACAAATGTGATAGTAACACTATTGGAAAATTTTACAATCTGTAAGATGAAGAATCATTTCCTTGAATTCAAGTTTTTGATGACGTCATCATTTTTTTACGGCCTCCATCTTGTGAGAAAGTGAAAACATTTGGTGTTTTCACCCTAAAGTTATTTAAGTGGCCAGAACGTATAAACATGCCAATTTCCATGCCTCAGTAGAATTTTTACATGCCCACAGCCTCGAGTTAAATTTTTGATGACGTCATCATTTTTTTACGGCTGCCATCTTGCCAGAAAGTGAAAACATTTGTTGTTTTTCATCCTAAAGTTATTTAGGTGGCTATATAGTATAAACATGCCAATTTCCATGCCTCTGTGAAAGTCTTACATGCCCACAGCCTTATATCAAACTTTTGATGACGTCATCAATTTCTAATGGCCGCCATCTTGCCTGGAAGTGAAAATATTTAGTGGTTTCCATCTTAAAGTTGTTCAGGAGGCTTCAATGTATAACTGTACCAATTTTCATGCTTTCATCCACTTTTTAAGTATTCACCGAAAAATTTGTCTTAAGCCACCAGACTATTAAGACAACAAGAGTCCGCTGGGATGCAAAGTTCTGTCAAATATTCCTCAAAAGATTTGTTGTAAGAAACGTCAAATCGTTGAAATAAAGTAATGGATATTGCTATTAGGTAAGTAAAGAACATTCAGTAAGACCTGCAGGATCCCGCAACCTATCGTCAGGTTGACATACAGGAGCTTCATCCGGACCGCAACATTTTTGAATGCTCTATGGAAAATCGTGGCCCAAGTTGTAATCACCCACAAAAACAGAACAAACAAGTTCTGCTGCTGAAATAGTGGTTGAAGCGCAAATTGTTTCAAAGAGGCAAGCTCATGATGCAATGCTTGCAAGCAGAAATAATGTTTTCCATACAGATGGGACAAAGTATAAATTTAATGAAATAGGATCATACCAGGTAATAACAAATTCTGGTTCATATACTCTGGGCATTGAAGAAATGCTTTCTGGTGAGGCATCAACCTATATGGAAACATTGACTGGACTTGAATAAGAGAAAGAGAATATTTCTGGTTGGGGATTCAATAATAAATGGCATCAATAAGAACGGGATCTCAAATACCCACTACATCAGTGTACGCAGATGTCCAGGAGACAGCTCAAAAGGCCTTGTTGATCATGTCAAGCCTATCGGAAAAAAACAGACATGGTACTGATACATTTTGGCAATAATGATGTCACAAATGGTATAAATACAAAAGAGAAAAGTGGCTTAAAATTTGACATTTCAAATTTGCCAGTTTGTTTTTGGTTCCATTTGATTGGTTCCGAGCGTGTCACATGTCTATTTTGTAACCCAGTAAGGTTCTAGTGCCTATCTTGACAAAAGGGCACCCAAAGGTCAAACTTTTGGTGAAATGAAGGAAGGAACAAATTTCAAACAAGTTTACAGGCCCTGGTCAAGATCGATGCTTTGCCAGCATAGCTTTATCCTCGATATCCTGTGTTCTTGAGTTTCTGACGATCGGAAACTAATATTGCTGCTTGCAGTGGAAGGGGTACATTAATTCAGAGAGCATAGCGGACAAATCTTTTCTTTTGTCTTAGAGCTCCGATCACGTGACATTCTTCTTGGCAACCGACCACTCAGATGCCGTAATTTAGTCTACTTCCGCCTTTTACAGCAAGATTTAGGCCATTTTAACCCCCTCTCTATAAAAACATTGCACGCTCGGGTAACTCGATTTATTTGCAACTTTCAACTGGAAAAGGTTGATTATACATAGGACCATACCTGTTCAAATGTTCTCGGTGCGATCGCTTCAGGGAAAAAAGTTACACTGATCTGAACATTTTGCTGCGGCATTTTGAGGCAGGTTGCAATATCTTCCTATGTGTCAATTGCCCTTGCCAACAACCTCTTAGTTTTTTAACTTCTCTAAATTATCAAAAATACACACTTTTCTATGAAATAATATTTAGGATTTGGACAATGTTCGAAGAGAGTTCCTGGAAAGTTAGTACAGGTTGACACAGTAAACCTAAGACAAATTGGGGAACATTTTCAGTTCAGTTCAGTTCAGTTTCATATTATTTAAATTCCACTACATACAATTTATGATCCTAACAATACAAACAAACAATTAAACTACAAAAGACAAAAGATAATGTTACAGGAAATTAATACAATGATACAGAAAAATTAATACAATATACAAATACAAGAGGAACTAGATAAATTGCATGCAGGGAATTACTTAAAGGAGGAGCTCTCTCAATAGGTAAACTAATCAAGGAGAGAGCCCCCCCTATCCTAAGATATTATCGGATGAATTTGAATTAATCTAGATAATTGTGCAAAGTAACAAAATAGCTCAGATTCATTGGTTGACCTTGTTCAATAAGTAAATTTTCAGTCTTGTTTTGAATGATATTTTTGATCGAACATTTCGGAGTTCCAAGGGTAATGCATTCCAAAGTTTAGCACCAAGATATCGAATCGACTTTAGACCATATTGAACACTGTTTTTTCGAGACAAAAATAAATCACCTTGACTAGCCTGTCTTGTGGAATACTGATGAACAGATGAACTGAGTAAGAAAAAGTCATGAAAGCAACTAGGNGTAAGGCAGAAAAATGTGTCTGTTTTGTAATCAAGCGATCTACTAAATAATCTAAGCCATAATCTAATTAAAATATAGCTAAATTTCCCACTTTTTCTGGGAGTTTGAAGGGTGTGGTAAAATAAAAATTGCTAGACCTTTTCCCAACACTTGCCCCTTGCACTTCTCAAGTGCTGGCTCCCAGTAATAAATTCTGCGAATGTTTGGATTTCCTCCTCGATGCCTAACATGCAACAGTAGGCATTATGGATTCGGTTGTTTGTTATTGTCAAGGGAATTTGCCACGTTTTCGTTGACTTGAGCAAACGTTGAAGGTCAAATTTTATAGCTCTACTCAACTGGACAAATCTCTTTGTATCAATGATTGTTGTCGTAACGGCTTGCATAAATGCTTTACATTGTTGAGGTGCATCAATGATTGCCTTAATTACCTTACGTGGGCACCAGCAAAGAAAGAAATGGCACTTTGCCCAGTTGACCCATACATCTCACCATAGTCGCTATGATCTCACAGACCAGTTCGTGTAAGAATGCTTGCAGTAGTTGCCGCTCGGCCACCAACCGCAAATACGGTGACCTGCCGATTACATGACCTGGTGACCTGTGGATTACAGTAGCCGCATTTTTTACAAAACCAAGAAACATCATCAGGTTCTTTTTCAAGTTCTTTGTATTCTGAAGCAGAGATATCATTGCATTTCATGTGGACATAAAAATTGCAGTTATCACAAAAAATTGCCTTTTGGTTGGCATGTATATTTTTGTGGCAAATACCACATGGATATTTAGGAGGATTCATTTCTTACTGACTGAAAGGGAACAAATCAAATAATGCGAGATAAGAAACACAATTCTTATGGGATTTGTACCCAAGTTTACGCAACAAATGTCCACTTCCAAGTAAGGCTCAAATGGTTCAGATCATCATGAAAAAGAAATATCAGGATCACCTTCAGCATCACCTTCAGCAGCATTCTGATTTGCTGTAGGACTGCGCCTAGCTCCATGCTGTGACCACCCTGGTCTGTTCTTATTGTGAGGATTCAGTGGCTTCACGATAAGTCTGTCTGCTACAAAATAGGCAGTGTGGCCTGCTTTCCTGGCTTTGATCAACTCAGAAACTTGATCTCTTCGACGATTCAGAGTCAACTGACTGAAATCGGCAAGAAACTTGATGTTCTGGGGCTTGACCTCCCTTGCCTTTTTGAGAACCATCTCTTTTTGCTTCCATGATTGAAATTTGGCCACAATTGGCCTTGGTTCTTGGTTCTTGAACATTGAGCAAGTAGGCCTACCACCTAGCCATGTCATCCTTGAACATGTAGCACAACAAACGACTTTCTTTTAAATGTAATCACATAGGTAAATATGCACCATAGACGCATCAGCTAACTACTATAACTAATATTTTGCTCAATATCAATACAAATTTGGCTTCATCTCGCTGAAAGGAAATGTACGAAATCTTCTCCAAACTGACAACCGTGCACAACCGCATCCAGAAAGCAGAGCAAATATTGTGACAGAAAGATGTGCAACGGTGTAAATAAATAGCTACTCACCAGTCCTTCATTTTTAGAGACGAACCAAGACTTGACAACTCCGAAAATCCACTGGTTCCTTGCTAAACTAACGAACACGACAGCGACAAATTAAACAGTGTCTACAAACTTNTATCAATACAAATTTGGCTTCATCTCGCTGAAAGGAAATGTACGAAATCTTCTCCAAACTGACAACCGTGCACAACCGCATCCAGAAAGCAGAGCAAATATTGTGACAGAAAGATGTGCAACGGTGTAAATAAATAGCTACTCACCAGTCCTTCATTTTTAGAGACGAACCAAGACTTGACAACTCCGAAAATCCACTGGTTCCTTGCTAAACTAACGAACACGACAGCGACAAATTAAACAGTGTCTACAAACTTTGGCCAACGAACGCAACTCAACTATGACGTAGCTGAAATGTACACATGCAAATAACAATCTGAACAGAAATGGCGCGAAAATGATTGAGTTGTTCGATTTGGTTGAAATTAATTACACACTTGCCTAAGAGTTGTACAAGCTGTTTCCACCGGTCGAAATAAAAAAATGTTGACTTTTGTGCCAATGGCAGCTCTGCAAATGTGCCAAATCCAGTCCACAAGTGCCAAAACATGAAAGTGGTCTGATTTGGTTGTAATTTGGTACACAATTGCCTAAGAGTAGCACAAACTGTTTCCACCGGTCGAAATTAGAAAATGTTGACTTTTGTGCCAATGGCAGCTCTGCAAATGTGCCAAGTCCTGTCCACAAGTGCCAAACAATGAAAGTTGTCCGATGTGGTGGACATTTGGTACATACTTGCTCAATAATGGTCCAAACTGTTTCCACGGGTCAAAATAAAAACAACTGTGACTTTTGTGCCAATGGAAGCTCTACTAAAGTGCCAAATCCTATCCAAAAGTGCCAAAAAATGAACATTGTCTGCGTTGGTTGAAATTTAGAACAGATTTGCCCAACAATAGTAAAAATAATTTCCACTGGTTAAAATTGAAGAATTGTGACTTTTGTGCCAATGGCAGCTTTACAAAAGAGCCAAATCCCATCCACAAGTACCAACAAATGAAAGTTGTCCGATTTAGTTGGAATTTGGTATAGACTTGCTCAACAACAGTAAAAAATATTTCCACCGCTCAAAATTAAGAAATCGCGACCTTTGTGCAAGTGGGAGCTCTACAAAGTTGTAAAATCTTGGCAACAAATGGCAACAAACGAAACTGATCAAATTTCGCTGAAATCTAGGCAACAATCTACCTAAAAGTAGTGTAAATTATTTCCGGCAGTCATAATGTAAGACTAATCAATTCTTAAGGTTTGCACTAAAGATTTGTTTTTTTGCTAGTAACTGCGTAAAATATTTCCTCAAGGTTGGTGAGGACATAACAAGTGCGATTGTTCTGTTGATGATGAATCTGCCAAATCGGCAAATACAGCAAAATACTGTAATATGAAATTTGATAACATGTTTTTCCCCGTAATAACTAACAATGTTTGAAAATAGTTTTTCCTAGAGCCCCTCAAGAGTCGCATGTAACACATATTTCAAGGAGGGAGTAGTTGCTCAATAATGACAAATGTGTATTCGAGGATGATTGATAAGAAACAGAAAGTTTTGCTGACTTATACATGATCACTAGACTTACGACATGATTCCTTGTATTCGTTCAATATTTTTAATCGGATTTTTTATTTTCTCTCATATAAGGACTCACATCCAATCAGTAATGAATTGGGGACTAAATTTGATTGAAACCGAATCCTTCGCGAAACAAAACTTTCTACACAACCCCCGGCACCTTTTTGTTAAACACAAGGTTCAGGACGTTAGAAAATGCTTACATGCATCATATGCCCTGAGAAGGAGCATCTCTATCCAATAAGAATGCAGGATTCTGTGAGGATTCTGTCATGTGACTCGTATCTTTGATTTGATTGGATACACGGGAAAAGCCGCGCTAATCCTGAAATTAGTCCCCGTTTTTTATGCGTATGGTCATAAGTCTCAGTTTGAGCGATAACCATCCAATTCAATGAGCGATACTGGGACTTATGGAATGAGTATACATGATCACTACGTTTAATTCAAGGATCTGGGCACATATGCTGCTTAATTCAATCACATTAGAATGTTGAAACAATTTTCACAAAATCATCAAAACAGTATTTCGACACAATCAACGTCACACTAACTTTATATTCCCAACAAATTTCATTAGTTTCTAGTGTTATTGTAAGAATTCACGCAACCTTATGGTCGATACAAACATAGTCTTTTCAAATGAATAAAACCTAATAACTTGATGGAAGGCACAAATATGACTTAGGAGATGCTCTTAACCTTTCAACTCTCAGAACTCAAGGCATTTTACAGGATTCAAAGAGGCTGCCTGTTTAAAAGAATGCTTGAACAAAAACTAAACAATTAGTTCTGCAGCTATGATGTGATCTAAACTTCACCTTGAGGTTGGCTGCTTGGCAAGTCGTACTCTCGACGTGGTACTCATTCCAACATTGCCGCCTTGTTTCTTGCGAGCAAAGAACTAATGGGTCGCCAGGGCTTGAACACTTCCCGCATTTGAATGACGTTTTTCTGTTGCATACTCAGCACTTTAGTCGCTGGTCTTTGCTTGATGTTTCCTCACAGGATATTCGTTGAATGTCATGGCTCCCTTTTCTTGGTGATGTCACTGTTTGTGCCAATTTTCTTTGGTGATGACTTTGTCTGTTGCCAGTGTAATGGAGCACTTCCATTCTACCATTCATCTTTCGAAACATCGCATACCAGATGCGAATAACAGTAAATCTGAATTCACTTTGAGATGAATTTTCCCGAGATGTTTCAGGCTGTTTCTCCACAATGTGTGCCCATTAACTAGCACGTAGATTTCACACAGGCTATCAAACACCCGGCTTTGTTTCCGGATGCTGCAAAATTCAGCATTATAGTAGGCCAGCTGCTGATTGGTCCTGTCTACCCAACCGTAAATTGTTCTGTATAGCAGTGCGACTTTAGGGACATGGATTACGGCGGTTTCAGCTCCTTGATTTACTTCAATAGGATTCCAATGTTCTTGCCCAGATTGAACACCATTGTCCAAGAATGTGACGAGGTTGTTATCATTCCAGTATGTGACTGTGACGTTTTCATTGTAAAGCCTTCCCAGGGCCTTTTGTCATGTTAGGATTATCAACGCAAACTATCATGTTTGGCTTACTACTTTCAACTTTTTTGGACTTGACCCAAATTGCTGTTATCGCATGCAATGACAAAGAAATCAATTTCTAGAATTAACAAGAAACTACTGTACATCGTCGCGAGGGGCATTTCACTACCCAAAATAGCGTACGAGATTTCTGGGATTTCCAAAATTCCAAAAATTTCTACTGGGATTTCTGGATTTCCGGACAGATTTGTCAGAGATTTCCGGATTTCCAGGGATTTCCTAGGGATTTCCAAAGTTTTCAAAGGTGTTTAAAATCCATCAAATCATTGTACATGTTTCAAAAACTAAGCTGTTATCAGATGATACCTTGCAGCTTTCACATGAAGTGTACTACGTTGCATTAAACGACATTACTACACTTAAAAACGATACAAATGAGCCATGCCTGATGGCGTGGCTATTGTTCTGACATTTTCTCGCGGTGTTCTAATATTGCTATACTTGTTTTGTTAGAGTGTAGCCTGTAGAAATATTCTTACTTCCACGTCTTACCATATCATTTGAAAACTTCGCAAAGGCTTTTTAAATCATTCTACAGTTAGAAATGCTCGAAAAATTAGAATTGGGGTCAGGATAGGTAGCGTCTCAACAAAACAATGGTCAAGCCTGAAAATTAAAAAGTTACGATAAGTCAAACGTTATTCTGTCTTTCCACTGTAGAAGAACATTTGCTAACAAATCAGCTGCAACTGAAAATGAAAAGTCGGTATTAAAAACTAAGAATGAGTCATTTAAACTTCAAACGTAATTTTCCATGGACAAATATCCAGGAGTGAATACAAAATCCAGCGGCTTGCACTTCACCGTGTCTTCTCTTTCTTCATAATTTTTTCCATCAAACCAGTTGAAAAAAAACGCCTTCCTATTTTTTTTTAAGATGCTTTCGTCTTTTAAAGATGATTGTCAACGAAATCTGATGAGTAATTGTCGTTCTCTTTTATTTTTGTGGTTGTGTTGTGCTCATCCATGGCAACCAAGCAAACGCTCCTGCGCAGCGACCTCAAAATTAGTACCCAGCCTGGTTCCCTGCGTCAACTTGACCGCATTCGCGTGAGAGTCTTGGACGCCAGGTTATTTTAGACCGCTTCCGTGGAGCCCGGTCCCCTAGTCGAAAATGACGTCAGGGAACCAGACTGCATTAGCACCCAGTTTCCAACTGCTCGGGCTTAACGCTGCGTTACTAAGCTTTGTTGAAGTTTATGACACTTTTTGACCGATTTCTGGACACATCTTTAGTACCATTACGAAGACTTTGTAAAGAAATCATAGCTAAATGAGCATTTGAGAGATTTTAGAATTTTTGGGATTTCCTGGAGATTTCCAGGGATTTCCAAAGAATTTCTTGAGGATTTCCGGATTTTTTTCCGGATTTCCAGGAAGGGTGTACGGGATTTCTGAAGTGAAATGCCCCTCGCATCGTCGTATTTCAAAAAACTAGATTTAAACAATATCTCATTTTCCTTTTGCAGAAAACGAGAAATGATTATATAAAAAGAGATCATACTCGCAGGTGAGAAGGCACGCTAGACACATGCAATGCAGAAATGATGGAAAAATGCAAACAACATATACCAAAAGAAAATATTGAAGAAATAGACTCTCCGCCGCACAGTGACGTCATTTTATTTAATTTTTATTTACTTTCTGTTATCTGCAAACCCTGTAGAAAAGTTCTTATAACTTCACACATTTTATGACTTTGCAAAATCCTCCATATTTTCTATTTTCTTGAAACCCTTTCAAATATATTTCCTTTCCTTTTTTCCTCATTTACATCTACTAAGTTTTCTGAATTTAAGTCATTTAGGAAATTTATTTCATGCAACTAGAATAAACATCCAATTAATTAATAATCTAAACATGACTTCCACAACACATCAAAACTAGGAATATTATAATTATCAAACAAGAGAAAACAAAATGCTGAAAAGAAGAAATAGTTATTATCATTCATCTTAAAAGCAAAAAGTATTAAATCTTCTTACCCTTCTAATCAATTGATCATCCATATTGCAATCACGTAATCCCAACCTCTTCAACTTCAATTTCCTAGTTTGTTTTCCTTCTTCTAAGATCACCATTCTTTCCCACTGTGCTTTCTTCATTTTCATACGACACAAATCAACACTTTCCACAACTGGGATGATTCCAGCAATCTTCTCCCAGTTATCTTTATCAATTTTACACTGCACCAACTCAAGGCTCTCCAATTTCACTCGATCTCCACTTTCCACCAACTCTTCTCAATTCCAAATCACAATTATCTCCTACTATTTTACAATAACTTAATTCTACTTTATTACAATATAAACAATTATTAAATACAAATTTCAACTCAACTACATCTGAACTATACACAAGATCATGAACATAACGAAAATATTAAAAATATTTACAGAAACTAAATACGGATAATGGGTTCAGCAACAGATAAACATTCTTGAATACATTGCATACGTCATTGTCCTCCGCGATTTCCACGAGTTGCGTAAAGTTCGTCTGATCGGTCGATCCAAAATTAAATACATTAAATACAACCTGAGAAACTATGGTTAAAGGAACGTTTTTGTTTCCCATGTTTTTTCAGTTTGCACACTCGGCGTTTCCAATGATGGAAACGCTTGTTAAATTACAGGTTTTCAAGTTAAACTGTTGTGAGATCTTAAATTTTTTGGATATTTATCCGTGCACACTACACGTGTAAAATAACTTTAATAGGAGACTTAGCGTTTCCCAAAGTGGGATTCACTGATATTTTCCGCAATTTCACAATAGTTTCCTTGATAATTTTAGTAGCAGTAGCCATAGTTTGCGCAACTTTTCCTACTATTTCCCTTTTTAGTACCATGAAATGGAAAATAACCTCAATCTTTCAGTTTTCTCATTCCAACTACAACAGTTCAACATTTGAAAGGGCTCTTTAGATGAATGCACCCTCAGAATAAGGCCCAACATTATGAAGACCACTGGAAAGGAGACACAGAAGAAAACCTGTCTTCGCCTGATCACGTCTGTATTTAGTAGAATATTGGATAACATACCAGAATTAGACAAATTGAAAAGCAGTAGTGTTTACCTACACTGAATACATATCATAACATACTGGACGTTAATCATTATAGTACAGCAAATTTTAAAATGTATATCGAACCATCAAAATAACAAACTTTTAATATAATAAAGCCAATTAAAATGTAGTGCCATAAACCTTCAACAAACTGCACGTATCTTTTTCTTATAAGAAACCGCTTATATAAGAAATACAGCTCTTAGATCGCCAAAAATTTAAGAAACTCCAGTACTGGGAAAGTATATTAATTTGATGATAAACGCAAGTTACAATTCTTAACAATAAATTAAATTAAATTGAGTTTTGGGCACATAGAGAATTTAGCATATCATTTGATTGGTGCAACATACCTATAGTAAACTCAAAAGGAGCAGAATACACTCATTGATATTGCAATAAATTGCTCATAGAAACACTGGTAGGTTTTTCCAGAAAATTAAGAAACTCTACTAAAAGCAAGCAGAGGTCAGTTCGAGGTTATAACACTTTTTCAATTTTGTGCATCGCTACCCAAATAATAATAAGGGTGCCTATAATTTCTGTTTATGATTTGGGTCATTTTTGTAATTCTTTGAGCTCATATAGCTACATTTGTGATGAATTGCGATGAATTGTGAAATTCAATTATATGAACATTAATTTGCTATAATAATTTGGTCAAAAATCTAAGAACCGTTAACAAAGTTCAGAGCTAAATCTAGTAGGAAAAATGAGAGATAGTACTTTTCAGATAATTTTTTAACCTATGATTTCCATAGTCAGGGCTGGAAAAATGGTTTTCCTTCCTGGCAGCAAAAATAAAAAATCAAGACTTCCTGCGAAACCTAGCCAACATTTCCTGCAAGTAGGACTTATAAGATGTTTCAGTGACATATAACATTTCTTCTATCATCTCGAAATTATATCCAAAATTAGTAATGGCTTTCATGTACCTTTTAACAATTCTAACGTAATAATTACATTCCTAATTGAAAAACAGCTTATCAGACTGATTAACTAGGAAGTGCAGGGGTATTTTAATAGCAATACTGGGTGACCCAATCAAATGAAACTTTTTGAAAAATCAGCAAAATTTGAATATATTACTTATCTTGAAAACTTCTTTGTGCACGTTTGTGACCAGGAGCAAATAAATTTTGGACATATTCCAAAGTTTAAAAATGGCGTTGAAATCACATAAAATCAACAGCATGGCCAGAACAAATTAACTGGGGGTAATAAAATGAAGAGGTCTGGGGGCGAAGCCCCCTGGAAATTTGTTTGAGGACACAGCCTCTTCTTTGGCTTAGAACGCTTCTCTCAATCCCATGTTTGCTGATATTAATATAGAATTTTTGACCATTTTGTGAAATTTGTTTAAAAGTTAACATCCCCAGGAAAATTTTTTATTCAACATCATTTTCTTTAGCTTAGAATCCCTATATCCATCCCATCTTTACCAATTGGAAACTTTGACAATTTTGTAACAGTTATCTAAGAATCATCATCTTTGGGAAAATTTTTGCGCAAAGACCTTATACTTCGTCTTAGAAAGTTTCCCACAATGCAATGTTTTCTTGACTCCGAAATGGAAGCCTTAAGAATTCTGTGATAGTATGTCGTATGTCTGGGAAAATTTTTAAAATGCAAACCTTTACTTTGGCTTAGAACGACTCTCCTAGTCATTTTACAGCGTTTCTTGGAAAATTCTTACCCTACACTACCTATATCCAGCTACTTTCTCCTCGTTTTTTAACGAATCTCGAGGACTATCTTTTGACAGAAGTGGGGAGTGCCCCCCATCCCTCCCCATGGCCACGTCACTGCTTAAAATGGTTATTAAATCAAATTTTTATCTCGCTATACCACATAAATTGATTTTTATCTCCTTAACGAAGTTCTCATATTATGTAAGAAGACAGAGAAGGAGAAGTCGTACGTGTGGACTAACAAGGAAACAGCATTGCTAGTAATAATAGTGGCTAATTACAAGGCTTCAAAGGCAAATTTAGGCCTAGACTGGGAGACTGTTAAAATCACATCTCGCTTTTGTTCACATCTTGACTTCAATTTCAACAGTCTCCTTGAGTTTTGTTCAGCCAAGGCTACCAACCTGTTTCCTCTGGCTCGATGAGCATTCAAAGATACGTTGAAAAAAGAAAACCGTCATTCACAGTTGCAACCAGTGAACTCAGTATCAAAATTAAAGTGATAGCAAACTCAAAGTTCTCCGTTTTGAAGCACGAACATAAACAAACATGATTTGGTTTCAATGTTCTTTCTGCCTCCTTTTAAAAAAATAGCCTTGTTGTGGTACCGTACTCAGAAAAATCCACTTTCAAGTGTTCACAAAGGGCTAAATGAGATCGGTGCCAAAAAAGTAAGCTTTCCTAGGTGAACTCATATACCTGTTTTAAATAGTCTACACTGTTCTGAAAAAATAAAATGGCAAATGTTTAGAACTGATGTACTAGCATTCTATTTGGTAAAGTTTCAGAATAAACAGTCAATTTGAAACCCCAATATAAAATATATTTTCTTTAAAAGTGGGTATTCTCTACTAACAAGAGCCATATCATCTTGGACACTGCAATCCATAATACGTAATATACCACATAAAATTTCTAACGGTTATATACAGACTAGAAACAAACTCAAATATACCTTTTAGCTATATTATATACAAAAGAGTCTGGATTGAATGATATTTTTGTACATTTTGTAGAAATCTCAGGAATTTTCAAGTGTGCACAACAGTGATAGCAGGAGGCCTTTCAAGAGCATCACATCCCCATGGACAATATTATTGGTTATTCCTCTGATACGACAAATGTGATGTTTGGAGAGCGGCATTCAGTTGCTCAATTGCTGAGGTCTGAATTCCCGCATATTTTCACAATCAAATGCTTGTGTCATCTGATTCATTTGGCATCCTCCTATGCTGCATTAAAGCTGCCCAAGAGCCTAGCAGATCTATGCAGAGACATCTTTGCTCATTTCAGCCGCTCTGCTAAGCGCCAGGATGCAGATAAAGAATTCCAAGCTTTCTTTGAAGTCCAGCCCCGTAAGCTGCTATCCCCAGCACAAACAAGATGGTTGTCACTACAAGCTTGCGTGAATCGCATCCTTGAGCAATAAAGGCCTTAAAGCATTATTTCATCTTGGTTGCCATGGCAGATCCAACTTATTCCAATGACAGAATAAACACTTCTCTAAGCAACCACTTTACAAGAGCCTACCTGGAATTTCTTAGTTTCCAGCTGGAAAGGCTGAATTCGTTCAATTGTCTCTTTCATAGCGAGAAACCACTTCTCCATAGTCTAAGAGGGGAAGTCCAATCCTTGATCAAGTCAATGGCAGCAGATTTTATGATTCTGACACATGTCAAGACCACAGAAGCTCAGGACATTGACCCTGGAAATGTTGCACTGCATGTACCTTTGCATCGGCTATACTTGGGTGTTGCCGCAACATTCATCAGATTCAAGCAAGGTTTGACAACAAATCTGAAATCCACGATATCGTAGGGTGCCTTCTGCCACAAAATGCTTCATTGGTTGTACCTCCATCTCTTGGGCCAATTGTAGACAAGTTACCATACTTGCAAGAAAGCCTCAACATCAATAAGCTTGACCAAGNGCCCAAGAGCCTAGAAGATCTATGCAGAGACATCTTTGCTCATTTCAGCCGCTCTGCTAGGCGCCAGGATGCAGATAAAGAATTCCAAGCTTTCTTTGAATGTTGATGTTGAAGATGGTTGTCACTACAAGCTTGCGTGAATCGCATCCTTGAGCAATAAAGGCCTTAAAGCATTATTTCATCTTGGTTGCCATGGAAGATCCAACTTATTCAAATGACAGAATAAACACTTCTCTAAGCAACCACTTTACAAACCCTACCTGGAATTTCTTAGTTTCCAGCTGGAAAGGCTGAATTCGTTCAATTTTCTCTTTCAGAGCGAGAAACCACTTCTCCATAGACTAAGAGGGGAAGTCCAATCCTTTATCAAGTCAATGGCAGCAGATTTTATGATTCTGACACATGTCAAGACCACAGAAGCTCAGGACATTGACCCTGGAAATGTTGCACTGCATGTACCTTTGCATCGGCTATACTTGGGTGTTGCCGCAACATTCATCAGATTCAAGCAAGGTTTGACATCAAATCTGAAATCCACGATATCGTAGGGTGCCTTCTGCCACAAATTGCTTCATTGGTTATACCTCCATCTCTTGGGCCAATTGTAGACAAGTTACTATACTTGCAAGAAAGCCTCAACATCAATAAGCTTGACCGAGAATGGAGGCAGCACGCGTTTGAAAGTGGTGTTACTGGAGATTTAATGTGGGACCAGTATTGGTTGAAAGTTAAGAATGCCAAAACACCATCTGGCGCAATGAAATATCCCACACTTTCCTCCCTTGTGTTTTTTTGAGGGGAGGAAATTTTGATTCTAGAAGCTAACTGGGATAAAGATAAACTTAACAAGGATGATAAAATAATCCAAATTTAATACTCTTGTAATAAGAACATATTTTTCATCAAACTGAAACAGGTTCTTAATTACGAGGTGCATAATTTAGGAAAAACAGCCTGTAGGTTCTTATTTGTGCAGGTTCTTATATGCGGGGATTTACTGTATTGCACCCAGATATTATCACACCCAGATATTGCTTCCAGATGCACAACTGGTTTCAAAAACAATGCGAGCATAGAAATTAATAGACAGTTGGCTTTTTTATAATACAATAGTCACATAGCAACCGGCTTTTGGAGTTGAAGGTGTTGAGGGTCGCATAATTCACTTTAGGGTTAGGGTTAGGGTTTTTAATCTAACAAACAGATTGTCAAAGTTGTTTTGTATCGTATTTGTATCATCTATATGTTGATAGTGTTACAAGAGTTAACATCCTTTATTTTCATGGACAGGTTGTGTGAATGAGTTGCACCTAGACTAGCTACACAACCTTTGTATGCTCCTTATAACTGATATGTCGCTAATACAGAGACTTGTCGCCAAACAGTGTCTGAAATCGGACTTATTTGGTGGCTTTGTTTTCAAGTACCTTGCATGTTTAAAATTCGGACCAAGGAATTAGTGTTGTTGGTGTGATCAGAAGTCCTCAAAACCATCAAAACCTGGAATGGTATGGCATGTGGAATCCTCTAGGAAACAGCAGATTGATACTGAGTTTTCTATATGTGAATTTGATACCATTTTAGTCAGTTTGTGACTCTGACAAAATCCCAATACATGTTCTTTTATAAGAAACTGGTATATAAGAAACTAGTACTATGATGGTTGAAGAAACTCTAGTACCAAGTTCGGAAAAAGCTAAGAAACTTTCGAAAAATAAATTCAAAGATATTATGGTAAATGTGTTGTTGAACCCTCAGTCTTAAGTAGCTTTAACTCTTGTTTTAAATTTTCAACGTAAAAGATCGTTTTGTCCCTCCTGGTGTTTTATATATCAAGAAACATATCTGCTGCACTTTTAGAAACTACATGATAATTCATGCACTTAAAAAACAAGAAACAAATGAAGAAACTTTTAGTACTAAATGCCAACATTTTCATGTTAAATTAAGAAACTTTTAGCACTATATGGCCTGATCAAAGTTTCGTTTTAAAAAGAAAACGTGTGTGGATGATGGTGATACAAAAATCCAACAAGATTTACAACACGAAATTGTAATTCAGAGGAGTTCAGAGTAATCAAAGATCAAGGAATCAAAAAGAGTGGACAAGGTTAGAAATCACATCATCATTCATCATGATACATATGCTATCAGCTACATCTAAAGTACAACGAATTTTTAAGGGGTTTATAAGGGAAATGCTCTTTATACTTTATTCAAAGTTGTTTGCTGATCCTCACTGGGCAGCCAGG
>REGM01000316.1:296993-309915 GCA_004194415.1 Aurelia aurita
TTAAAACATTTGAAGCAAGAGGAGAAAAATTAAAAATTGCACAACAGATACGTTTTAAAAGATATGATTCGTGTGACACTTATCATCAAGGGAGCTCCGAAGTAAACTTCCTTCATTTTAACATCAACAATTTATTTCAAAAGGTTTACTTTGGAGCTCCCTTAATGATAAATGTCACGTAAACTACACTTTGCAAAACGCATTTGTTGTGTAGTTTTTAATTTTTGTCCTCTTGTTTCAAATTTGTTCAAGCCTATTGTTGACTTATTCGCTGTGCTTCAACAATTTGCTTAGGCCAAAACGCCAAAGCTCTGGTTTGGAGGTGGAGGTAAATTTGTCCTTTGAAGATTAATATTTCCACCCTCAAAGCACCAATATCAACAAACAAGGTATCTATGTTCAAGTTGACCATCGAGTTATGTTTTTAAAATGTTCTCGGTTTCATTCATGCTAAATTCTGATCGTTCGCCCAAATCTGGATACTTTTTTTTGGGACACCCGGTATTATTTGACCAAAAAAGAAGGCGTCGATTGGATTAACGTAAGAACGTTGATTTAATGAGATTATGACGTGCAACCTTGAGTATTGTGAAGTGGGTGTGAAATATGCAGGCGTTTACTCTGCTTTGTCTAATATTGGAAAGAATAGTTTAATCCATTATTCTATCAGAGAACAAAATGTCACGAGACAGTGATGATTTCAGATTTCTGATCAAGCACGTTCTTATTGGGAGTATCCGATATGCGATATCGTATTAGATAGGGATCAGATATACCGGTCATTTTCAAAATTCTTTTGTTGTCCCAAATCTTCCCATGTTAGATTCACTTGATTTAAATGGATGTTTTTTACACCTTTTTTATAAGAAACTGGTTTATAAGAAACTAGTACTAAGACGGCCGAAAATTTAAGAAACTCTAGTACTGAGTTCCGAAAGAGCTAAGAAATTTTCAAAAGCAAAAGTCAAAGATAAAAATATGTCGTTGAACCCTTATTCTTGAGTTATATTAACTAACAGTTTTATGTTTTGAACGTAATAGAACACTATTTTTTCCTTCCCACCTGATGTTTTATATGTGAAGAAACATATCTGCAAGAGTGTTTGAATGTACATGATAATTCATGCATTAAAAAATAAGAAACCAATTAAGAAACTTTCAGTACTAAAATGCTGAAATTTTCATGTTGGATTAAGAAACTTTTAGTACTATTGCCTTCTCCAAGTTTCTTATGAAATAAAAAACCTGTACAGTAAATCCCCGCGTATAAGAACCCACTTTTTTGAGAGCCAGGCTGAATTAGGTTCTTATTTTAAAGGCACTTATGTTAATTTCAGGGTATAAAAGTTTTTTAGGTTCTTATTCGAAGGATCCCTTCTGTAAACCTTTTAGGGTTCATCACCATGAGATAACCAGCCCCGTTATTTGTTTTTGCAATGTTATTATGGACCTAATGACTAATTTTAAGCTTACAAATAGCAGAGGAGGAGGTTCAGATTTCAACAGCCAACTGGGACAAAAACGAACTTGATAAGAAAACTGAAAATTATCGTATTACCCTTGTCGTAAGAACATATTTTTCCATCAAGCAGAAACAGGTTCTAATCATATGGTGCATAATTTAAGAAAAGCAGCCTGTGGGTTCTTATTTCTGTAGGTTCTTATATGCGGGGATTTACTGTATTACATAAGAAACTCGTTTGTAAGAAAGTTGTATCAAGATAGCTAAAATTCTACGAAATTCTAGTACTACATTTGTTTGATATTCTTACAAAGATGTTGTTGAACCCTTATTATCGAGTAGATTCACTACAATTCTACTTTTTGAGCGGAGTTTAATTCTTGTTCTTGCCGACTGTTGTTTTAGAGGTCAAGGAAGCAATCAATAAGAGCTCCACAAACTAAATCGTAATTCATGGATCCAAACAACAACAAACAAATTAGGAAACTATTAGTACCATGGGCTGATCTAAGACTCTGTTTACACTTTACCGGTACAACTTTGGATCCGCAACAAAAGTGTAACAGCCCAGCCTCCCGTTTAAAATGTTCCTGCTAATCCGTAACAGTTTTGTTCCTTCTATCTATAAAACAATTTTAACAAAAGAGAATTAGCCAGGAAGGTCTTGGTACAGAGTTAGATTCCGTTGCTACTTAAAGTCCTTTTAGAAATGGTAAACATTGGTGTTTCTCAATTGTGGCAGTATTTAGGACCATTGTTTTGGTATTTCTTGGCCCGATAGTTCTTGAGTCTATAACTTGTCAAAATGAACAGAGTGATAAAATTAGCTTCGTTACACAGACAGAAATCACTGCAAGCGTAATAGTATTTGTTCTTACTGAATGTTGTTTTATGTAGCAAAATAAATATATATGTTGCAAGTGTAAAAACTCCATCAGAAGAGCCATACTCCATGTATTTCTATTTACAAGAAACCGGTCTTAAAGGCTGCTCCTTGAGACCTTTCGATTGATGCCTGTTCACAAAAGTTTATTAATTTTTAAAATACAATTGAGAAGTTTTCAATAAATTTTGCATCAATTTCTGAAATATCAAAAACCTTACATACTCACATCAGTTTTGAATTTCTTTGGGCCAGAACTTTCTATTAGATCTGCACCACCTCGTTTCCATAAAGAAGAAAACAGTTTTAAATGTGAATATTCGGGTATTTGTCACAGCCAGTCTGCAGGGTATGGCAGATCCAACGATGAAGTGGCATGTTTACGTGCAGAATCTTTGATTCCTTTGCTCTGCATCTATGTACATCTACCGGGTGTCCCAAAAAAAACTCAACAGATTTGATCCGGGCTAGCGACAAGAATTTAGGTCGAATAAATCCTTAATAATTTTTTAAGTAGCCCTCGATAGTTAGATTGAAGATAAATACCTTGTTTCTTGATATTGGTGCATTGAGAGCTGAAATATTAATCTTGAAAGTCCAAATTTGCCTCCACCTCCAAACCAGAGCTTTTAGGTTTTGGCCTATACTGCAAATGCGCTGTTTTGGGAATCTCCTGAATCATAGCGAAATTCAATCATAACAAAATGCATACCCGAGGGTCGTGGATCATCTATGATTGCCTCCAGTATCTTTGCTTTTGCTTTAACAGCTTCTTCCTGTAGGTTTTTGAAGGAATTCAGTTAAATGTCAAGAAGAAATTAAATAAAAATATTTTATCAATAGGTATTTACGCCGAAATGGGGATTTTCCTGGAAACAAAAGCACGCAAAATCAAATATCTGCAAGAGTCATATTGCCCATTTATGGCTTGACCTTGCAGCTAAATTCTTTTGGTGCAATTTTCTGGGAAATGGTAAATTTCTTTTTAAAACAAGGAAGCAACACAACTGAACAGGAATTCTACCCCAAAAGACAGTTTCTCAATTTTGTCAATTCTTTCAAAGAATGTAACGATATTAAAGCATTTTGATACCAGCATTTTAAACCATTGTTCAAAATCTTTTGATATTAATCTGGATCTAGCAATAGTAAATTCATTTTGACCCCCTGATGATGGAACATGAGCTGTACAAGATCAAACTTTCCCCTTAAATTGATCGAAAATAGCCTTTAAATGCCAACTATATGCACATGATTAACTAACCTGGAGTTTTTTAGACCCTTTCAAAACTTCTGCCAGCTGTTCATCTTCATTAGAGGATGATTCACTTACTTTCTATAAAAAGAATAATAATACATCTCACAAATGTCATTTAAAGATCTTAACAGAGCAGTGGTTCAGGAAGGGGAAGGGCTTTTGAATCTTATTGCTGCAATACTGAAAGAAAAGTTTCCAAAAACAGTAAAAAAAGAAATTGTCAAAATAATTTGAATACACTTGAAAATTACAGTATAATTGTGACCACAGCTTTTCGTAGAATCAGAAAATGTTAAAAAATAATCTGATATTTCAATTCACAAAACCCTCAACATCTCAATGGCTTTGGAAGTTTGAAGGAGGATAAAGACATTATCCGGATAATTACTGCCTTGTGCAATTTTCCTTGAAGGGAATCAACATTGATGAGGTATGCAAGTTAAGAATAGAATAGATCATACATGATCTGATTGGACCACACTTTCAAAATGCCATCTCATTGGACTGATAGAAATAGATGTGGCACAAGATCAATTTAACTGTGTGTCGATTCCCTGTAAAGAACCCCCAGTTGCTACCAATAAGACAAGCGCTTGTCAATTATTCTTTGAAGATATTTCTTTGACAAAGATTTTGTTTCAATTATTCTTTTCTTCGACAGCAAAACAAGCCACACTTCATGCAAAATGTTGATAATACATATATATATGTTTATACTTAAACAATAAAAATGGATAACAATAATTTTTTTCGTGTTGTGGTGTTTTTGCCAAAAACGGTTTACCTATATACCATTTGCCATGTTATCAAATTAGTTATCCTTTTCGACAAACTGAGGTGATGGAAAAGAAACAGTAGGGAAGAGGGGCTGATGCATAAGACACCTGTTCAAAAGTGTTTGATAGCTTACATCAAGTGCTGCCTTTTTTCCTTTGGTGGTACTCATCTCCTTCCTCTTTTTTTCAATGGCCTTTTGATTTTTTTGCTTCCTCTCTCTAAACAATTGTTTGCGGTTTTCATCATCTGTGAAAATTTATTGCTCTTCAGTGAACAGTTTCTTTGGTTGATGAAAATTAGGTTACAAAATAGTCATAAACTAGTCATCAAAATAGTCATACAATGCACACCTGTCACACAATAACAAAACTTCTCAAGAAGACTTAAGACATTTTAAAAATTTCGAAGAATCCTTCACATTGTGATAAGATTTCTTACAAACTTATAGATTTTTAGGACGGAAAAATGTTGATACGCACAAGGCCTGTACTGTAGCCTTTGGTAAATACCACTTGAGCCAAAAATTCACAAGACTCATTTGAATGATATGTCATGTGTATGTGACTATATGTTACTTTGACATCCTCATGCAGGTTAACAAAGTCTGATACAAAAAATGCTACAAGATGTAAAACTTGCACAGTTTGAAATAACTTATGGTCAAAAATTGTTGCAGGTTTTTGTCCAGAAAATTGGCAAATTTTAATTCCCCCAACAATTTCTGACAATAATAAGGTATATTTTAAAACAATTATAATGCATTAGCCAAATCCAAATAATGACTATTCGGAAAATGTTTATTATCAGTCNATAATAAATAATAAAGACCTTAACTCAGATTTTTATACCTCGTTTGCCAATACAATCTTGCTGTCTTTGCTGGCATTTTCCGACGATCTTAAGGGTGCGGCCCTAATTTTTTCGGAGTTTTGCCCCCAAAGCCCCTTCTGTGTACGCTTGCACATCTCGACAACATTATTTGAGAACGGATCTATTGAGGCCTGTTTTTGCAGGTCTGTGTATCTTGATTAGTTTCTTGTGAGCCTATCGTGCCTCCTTTTTGCAAAACTTAACCATTACCTCTGCTAGTACTGGTCATGTGACACGGCGGAGAATCATTTTGAGAAGAGCAGGATACTTTAACCATCCAGTGCATGTCTTGAATTCATTAAGAACCACGTGGACGGCGTCAATAAGTTTATCAAGTCTTACATTTGAACGAGTATAGATAGCCTGGTATAAAAGTTGCAATAATTCTGAACAATTTACTTTACTATCGCTTTCATGGGGATTAAAGACCTCAATATGCAACAAATGAATGTTTCAGCTTATGCTGAATGATCTTTAAATACGAATACAATGCTCTGATGACAGCCTAACGTCAAAAAATGAAGAAACTAAAATTGGTTCATGTACGTGGTGAGAGGCCCGAAGTCTGACACTGATAACCTTTGATTTCTGAATTCGACAGAATCTGACAGACCGCCGACGATTCTATGGCGCCTGAGTATTAGATTGATGGCAGGAATTTTTGGAGATCTGAAAGATGGTCGTTCGGTCCCCGGCAGAACCTCGCTTTTCTAATTGGGTTAGCCCATTCGTCTTATTATTGTTGCAATAAAATTAATTCATCTTTATTTCAATCGATGAGAAGGGCGTTGGTCGCATTTATAGCCAAAGTAGAGGGCGTGGTCCGGAAAACAGACCCTGTCCTGTTTCGCCCCCACAATAAAAATCCAAGCGGCGCCACTGATTAAGACCAGATGGACGAAGACTCACGCACCCGGTATATAAATGATTATAATTAAAAGAAAGATACCTTCGTCTGTACTTGTTGCCCTATTTGGTGCATTTTGAGACGAGAAAACATGAACAAGGCTTGTAAATATAGAAGATTGATTGTCTTCATGTCGAATATTAGGACCAGATCTTGTGGTGTTTGATGGGCGGTGAGGGGCAGTTGGGACTGCAGCCTCCTTTGCAACCAGACAAAAATGACATAATGACGTCAGATCTTCCAGAAGTGTGAGCATGTGATCCACTGGAAGTTCATGAAAACTGAAAAAAACAGACTTTGTTGATTAACGGCAACATCGGTCTGAAGGCGTTTGAATAAAATTATCAAACCTGTAAAATGTCTTCTAAAAATAGTTTGCATTTGCAATTTGGACTGCCCGTTATCTCGAACATTCGCTATTTCGAACGAATTTTCATTTCCCCTCGTAAGGGTTTCTTTATGGAATAATGCTCGTTATCTCGAAAATTCCATTTCTCGAACTGATTTCAATTTCCCCTGAGCGTTCGAGATAATGGATGCCAACTGTGTGACCATCTGGATTTATAGAATTAGATCAAATGTGGTAATAACAATAGTTAAATAGAAAAGAAAGGACTCAAAAGAGAACCTTTGAAGTTTCAGCTACTTAGGAAATGAATAAAGACAAGTAAGCATTTGACGCTGTTTAGTAAAACAATTACAGCATGTTTCATAAACCAAATTAAAGTCCTCCTAGGGAAATAAAAAAAAATGAGAAAGTGAGCAGAACAGTGGGAAAATTACTGCAGAAAAAGAAATAGATAAATATCAAGCAAAGAAATAAGGTAGAAAGATTACCTTTGTTTTGATTTAGCAGTAAACGAGCGATGAAACAATTTTGTGATGCTCTTTAAATTGAGGCAGATTTGATCAACAACAGGAACAACGATTTTTGGAAGTGAGGCACCTGATTTTGACAATGTTTCGATGATCAATGTAATCCATTCATGATGCGATTGACTCCATTGTTCTTCTTTCAATGCACTAAGTACAACAGATAAATACATTGGCTGAGAGACAATAGGCATTGTTAATGCGTATTCAAATGAAGATAATTTCTGTGGTACTTTATTCTTCTTTTCTTTTGTTATTCTTTTTGATCTATTTTCATTTCCATCTGATTGACCAACTCCGATGCGTTCTTCTAAAAATATCAGTTTCTTAATGAGTTGCAGCAAATGTCTTTGTATGTCATTTTGAGTGTCATCTCCTTTCTCTTTTGACGTTTTCAAATATTCTGTTTTTCCCGTTTCTTTACTCTTTGCTCTTTCCTCACTTTCTCCTGCCTGTTCCTTATCCAATGACAATGTGTAGACACTTGATAGCAAGCAGTGTAACGCAATTCTTTGTACCTTACAGCGGTTGAACAAATCCAGAATGTAACTCGAAAACGCTGCACCACTTTGCACGACTACTTGCAGGAGTATCTCGACAATTTGCGTTAATGCTTGTATACTGCAAACACGCACACGGAAATTATCGTGGAGATCTGCATCGGTTGCGTGCACACTGAAATGGTAGTCAGATCGAATAAAATAGAGGCAAATTGACAACAGTATTTCCATGTATTTCGCTGTGCTCGCTTTTATCAACAACTGTTGACCTGTCAAATAGGAAAGAAGAAATTTTGTATACCTTTAATCGAAACAAGGAGGTTGGAAATTTCCAACAAAGATCAACGCAACTTCAGAAACTAATGACTTCAAATAAATGCTTTTTGCATCTTCAGAAGGCCACGAACTTAAAAATCCAATGACATTTCTGTTATTATTTGGTAACATTTATAAGTGAATAAATATATAAACAGGGTCTTGGAAAATCAACGAAAATTAATAATGTACCGGGTGTCCCAAAAAAAAAGTTTCCCTATTTGAATAGCCACTGCAAAACAACCATGGTCTCGTTTTGAGCAATTTAAACGGCAGTTTTTCACTTAAAGGCAACTTAGATCCAATAACTTTTTCTGACTTCTTTGCCAATTAAAAGACCTCCAAAATATGGATTTTTTGAAAACCTTCAGTTCGAGAAACCCTCGAAAAGGGAAATAATCTAACGAAAAATCCCATAAAGGTATGTTCCATGTTTTACATCGTAGGTGTGAAGAGCATACAAACGCTTGTCAGTTTCATAGAGTGGAATTCAAACTCGGCAAAGTACAAAGTGCGGACCACTGGACCATGTGTTAGGAAGCATGTTTTCTTCAAAAATCAACCAAAATCGTGTTTTGCACAGGCACAACAGACAAATATTATCTTTCTAGAGTCGTTTTGCGAAAATTCAAGCTATGGTTATCGGTAGCAGGGCAAAGCTCCAGAATATTTCTAACAGTGATGGCACTAGCCCTAAGTTTGTTATTGGTGACGAAGTTGTCCCGATAATAAAGGAGGCTAAATATCTTGGAGTACAGATCGACAAAACATTAAGTTGGAAGGAACATATTAGCATTATTGCTTTGAAGATATCGAGAGGGGTAGGGATGCTAAGATATGCAAAGAGGTACGTCCCACTTAGTCCAGTAAAACCATGTACAGAAGTATAGTCGAGCCCTATCTACGATATTGTTGCACAATATGGGGATGTTGCACAGAAGTAGACTTAGAAGACTGCAAATTCTTCAAAATCGCGCTGCCCGTTTAGTGACAAATAATGCTTATGATGCACACTCCTTACATCTGATTAAAGAGTTGCGCTGGCTAACAGTTAAAGAGCTGATAAGGTTTGACACTGCAACAACTGTTTTCAAATTTGTGAATCAACTTTGCCCAGACTATATGGCCCTAATGTTTCAAAGACAGCGTGAGCAGGCAGTAAGGACGCTAAGAAACACCGAAAACGACCTAAAACTTCCTTTATTTAGAACAAACAATGGACAAAAATCATTTGCATACCGAGCGGCGAGCCTTTGGAATGGTCTAGATCACCAAATCAAGCTGTCTCCCTCATTACCAAATTTCAAATTAAAACTAAAGGAAGGTCTATAACAACCAATTTCACGTTACTTCCTTGCATATAAACCTAAGTCTGTCCCACATTAGATGTCAGGCGAGATTTGCGTCAACTTCCAAAACTATCCATCACTCCATTCGCCGAAATTTCTTGCCTGAAATCTAATATGGGATAGGCTTTACATCTCTTTTCTGTAGCAATACAATTCTTGCTTTCCGTTATGATTAATTGTGAAAAATTGCTTTTCTTTTGTAATATTCTGGCATTGTACTAAGTAGTATTAGATTTGTTCTTCTTTTTATTTTAACAGGGCACATTGTAGCAAAGTTGTTCAATAACTGAATGTTTTCACCCTGTATAAAGAATTTAAAATCAAATTAAATGAATGAAATTTTCTTGGAGTTCAAGCTCCACGCTGTTGGAATTTGTTAAAAAGCTCGATTTCTGTAGATTTTGAGTAAAACCTCGTTAAATAAATAAGATCGCTAAACCTCGATTCCGTAGAAGTTTTTAACGATTTTATTGATCAACTGTTTTTAGCTTTTTCATGAACTCTTCAGGTATTCTGTTTTTCAGGAAAATATCGGTAGAAAATAAATGCGCACAGAAATAAACAAAATACTCGGGTCTAAGTTGGGCATTGTGTACTAGATTCCTGGTTGAATTTTTATCAACTAACACGCACTGTTACTCCCGGTATAAAACACCTTATCGAAGGAGGAGATAACGTTAGCAATTCATTATATTATTGTTGAAGGTTAGCCTTATGAAATGTTGCGTAAATAGTAATTTTACATCTCGAAAATACATCACCGGTTATCTTTTATTCAGAGTTTCAGCACCTCAAATGTGGTCCAAAACATTTTGAAGTTGTTTCTCCTTTGCTTGGAGGCCTCTTTTTGAGGAACATTCAAGCCCTTTATTGTATCAATTTGAATTTGTGAACCCAACAGTTAAGAACAGTTACTTCGGAAAAAACCACAGGAATTAAACAGTCTTATGTGATTGTTTCTAGCATATTACGAGTACTTACTGTCTGCTAAAGATCCATAGAAATCTTTGCCTGTCAATGCTCTTCTATGTCTTATCAAGAGTTCTCTTAAACCAATCTGGTGGGCTGTATTACACATATTCATGCTGGTTGTAGCTGCGGAGAACACAAACGCCTTCCCGTCGGCCTGTAGTATTGACATGACAGCTTTCAATGCATAGACCGTTTGGGTTGTGTCGTATTGTTGAGTATAAAATAATCGATGAACGTGAAGAGGATGAACGGCTTTGCCTAAAATTTCACTTTCCAGCTTTGTTGTTGATGTCTGTCTACCTGTGAACAAATTAAAAAAAGTCATGATACTGGTGTAAGCAGAACGTGCAACCACTGATTCGTTACTTCATTTTTTGATTCATTTTGTTGTTGTTGTCAACTTATTTTAATTCGAATATACAATACAATAGCTTCTTAATTATAAATAAAAAGAAACTAATCTAATTCGAATATTTACAATCAACTGAATCATAACCAAATTAAATAAACAAATGAATATGTATGATTTTATTTTTATTTTTTATTTACGCGGTGTATACATTATTTACAATAAAACGACAGGCATTACAGTTGCATGTTGGACCGACCCATTGAGCTATTAAGTTTTTGAAGCTATTAAAGTTGTCAGCCGACTTTAGCTCATTTGGTAGGCAGTTCCAAATCTGTGGTCCTAAGGACTTGAGGCTGTGAGTGCCGAAAGTAACCTGATTTGGCCTGTAATGAGTAAGATTATTAGGATTTCGCGAGGAATAATTGGAGGATCTAATTTGAAAAATATCTTTCATGAAGGATGGATTCAGACCATTAAACGTCTTAAAAATTTCAATGGAGAGAGATCTAAGTCGGGAAACATGCATCGTACATCGTTTTGACTTTAGTAGAAGGTCATTATACGAACTGACATNTTGAGGCTGTGAGTGCCGAAAGTAACCTGATTTGGCCTGTAATGAGTAAGATTATTAGGATTTCGCGAGGAATAATTGGAGGATCTAATTTGAAAAATATCTTTCATGAAGGATGGATTCAGACCATTAAACGTCTTAAAAATTTCAATGGAGAGAGATCTAAGTCGGGAAACATGCATCGTACATCGTTTTGACTTTAGTAGAAGGTCATTATACGAACTGACATGATCACTGTAAAGGAACCTAAGTGCACGTTCTTGTATCTTTTCAATCTTAGGCATTGATTTTGCTGAACAAAAATGCTAAACCAAAGGACAGTAACTGAAATTTGAATAAACAAAGCTCTGAACAAGTACTTTTCGCTCTTCAAAACCAATATAAGCTCGAAGCGAATTTTTTATGCTTATAATCAAATTAAGTATGCAGGCAGCTTTAAAAGACTTTCTACAGCACCCAGGCAGTTTAGAACGCGTTCATTGATTCACAATCCAGCAATGAAGTTAATGTGACTTGAGCATCCCGATCCTTAAGTTCCGTAATAGCTAAGAATTCCTGAACAAAAATACAACCAAAAACTATGCAGAGTAAAACTGTTTTGGCCATAAAACTACCATTATTTTCCAAAATACTGCAAACTAGGTATTATTTAAAAGAGTTTAACAAGCGGAACTTGATTCTTGCAAGCATTGTAAAATGTTGCTTACTTAAGGAGGGTTTAGTCTCTTGGGAATTTTACGACTTTTTTGGTTCACGAATTTTCCCGACCTCCTATACATCATTCGAAAGTGCAGGTTTTGGCAAACAGTAATAAGAAGTTCGATTTTGCATAGAATGACAAATTTAGCTGTTGCTTGTCATAGATTGCAGCAAGGTCAGTTTTTGCTCCATTCTTAATAAAATTTGATAGGAATAACCTTGACCAGGGTCTATTTCGGAGCTCACAGTTTCAGAAGGAAAGACTCTCGCTTTCTGCTTACAGATTTGCTTTGCAATATTGATAAACAAAAAACTTCAAATAACTCCTAAGGGACTAAACCCCTCTTTTAAGTCAACAAAATTTCACAACGCTTGAGAGATTCAAGTTCCGCTCGCAAAGCTTTTTTAAGGGTGTGTTTGATTGCCACCAATTCTGAAAACGGTAGACTCGGTACACTCGGTAGACTCGGAATTTGTGTTTGATTCAATCCGAAATTCTCAAAACGGTAGGTTTCGTAGGTTTGGAAGGCCTTCTGAACCTTCTGCTCCAAAAGGCATAAGGTTTGGCAGACTTTGGAGAGATCTTTCTTTTCATTAGCGAATCACAATTGGTGAATACAAAACCTGTTGTTTTAGAGATCTTTATGTTTGATTGGGAAAAAAATTTCCGACTGCGAAGTCTACTGCTTTCAGAATTTGGTAGGTTTGGAATTAATAATCAAACACGCCCTAAATGATACCTAGTTTGCAATATTTTGCTATATAATGGTATTTCTATGACCAAAAACAAGTTTACTCTAAATAGTATTTGGTGGTGCTTTAAAATAAAAATTTCTGATCAATTTCAGTTAATTACCTCTTTTTGCTTCCCAACTTTCATTTCTTGAAAAATATTTCATCTTTTTCCCAGCAACAGCATTCGAGGCCGTTTGCTGTTGTTGTTGTGCTTGGCATTTTTGTTGCTGTTGGGGAGCCTCGTCTTCATCATCTGCAAAATCGTTTTCATTGTTCGATGATTCCAGACAAGCTGTCTTGTCTTGGTACGAGATTTCAGATGCCACCTCGATTCCCTTTCTTGAATCCGAAGATACCGTCATTTCTTCAGAAGCGGGTTGTTCTATATTTGAGTAAAAA
>REGM01000317.1:20495-81820 GCA_004194415.1 Aurelia aurita
AATAAATAAATAAATAAATAACATCTATATATGTTTACATGGTAATCTCTGTCACATGCTGACAAGCATTGCATTTGCAGTTTGGGCCATCCCACTTTTTTATCATGTGTTTAAAACTATTTAAATTTTCGGCGGATTTTATTTCATTCGGCAGTCCATTCCATATTTGAGGTCCTAATGATTGAAGGCTATTAGAACCAAAGGTGACTTGATTTGGTCTGTAATGCTGTAAATCATTTGGGTTTCGTGATGAGTAAACAGAAGATTTTATTTTGAAAATGTCATGCATGAAAGATGGGTTTATATTTTTCAATGTCTTAAAAACCTCTATACAAAGAACTCTCAGGCGAGAAACATGCATAGTGCATCTCTCTGACTTCAAAAGTAAGTCGCTGTAAGAGGTACGGTGATCATTGTATAAAAATCTAAGGGCACGTTCTTGAATCTTTTCAATTTTTTGCAAAGCCTTAGCTGATGAGAAGTACCACACTAGAGGGCAATAATCAAAATTTGAATATACAAAACTTTGGACAAGGATTTTCCTTTCGTTAAAGCCAATAAATTGTTTGAGTCTTTTCAAAACATTGAGTTGTGATGCAGCTTTTCTGCAAAGTTCAGAGATATGCTGTTCAAAATTTAGCTTATAATCTAGCTGAATACCTAGCAATTTGACCGTTTCTTCTGATTTGATCATTTTGCCTTGGATGTTAAAATTCTCTCCACTAGTATTTGTTTGATCCTTTCTAATGAGGAGTGCATGGAATTTTTCTGGATTAGCTATCATTTGATTTTGTTTTAGCCAAGTTAAAGCAACTCCAGCTTCTTCTTCCAGTACCTCGATCAAATTTGATAGAGTCTTGGAAAAATAAGCTAGAGTGTTATCGTCAGCATAATTATGTAGTGAACAGGGTGCCCAATAAAATTGTTCCACGTTTGATTAAATATTGAAAAATAATGATAAAATGAACTTGCTCCTTGGTGACATAAGCCTGTCCCTAAGACCTACGAGCTTTTAAAGATCATGTTTGTGCGACTGCTGAAACCAGATACCCCTAAATGACTTGATATGCAAGAAGCTCTAAAATGGAGGTAAAAGAAGGTTATCCAATGTTTTACCTCTTGTTGAAACAATTGTCAAAATTCGCTGATAAATGCAAGTATCCACAAAACATCGAATCAAAACTTAACTGACGAGAGACAGTCATTTTCAAACTTTGCTCAACAGAATTCCTCAAAGCATTGATTTTAGAAAACGAGACGCTATGAACAATCCTTTCCAAATCTCATTTGGTTTGCGCTGAAATAAACTAGAAACGAAACAAATAATTGCCTCATTGCCCCATATACTACTTTCATTATAAATGCTATTGAGAAGCCTTTAGCTACAGCTTTTGCACAAACTTGAACTTCAAAAACTCATAACTCCGTGAATATTTTGCGGATTTGCAAGATTGTAGTGCCTAAAATTAATTTAAGGTTCTTAGGGACAGTTTTTGAAGCCCGTTCATTATGTGGTTATTTTTGTAATATTTAATCAAGTGTAGAGCAATTTTTTGGAACACCTTGTATTTCAAATCCAAAAGCATTTGAAAGTTATATGAAATTTCTAACAGTAAGCTCCCTGGTTCTCAAACTGGAATCACCATTAATTTATTAAAGCTCTCATGACTCAGTAGCTACTTTTGCAAGTTAAACTAGTATTCTAAACCGTGTTAAAAAAGACAAAGGGTTTTGAAGAGAACTCTTAGCCTTTGGGGGGGCCATGGCCCCCCCGGCTCCCCCTCTGGATCCGCGCCTGTTCAAACACTGATAGAAAACGCAAGCAACGTAATTTCCGCGCAGCTAAGAAAGAAGCCAAACAAATGTTGCTAGTGATTGGACTTTGCCTGAAGGTCAAAAATGTCTCTTACTACCGAATAAGGCAAAGTCCACTGTTCAACTGTGATTTTTCCCATAAGTATCTGAGAGTTCCTTGTCCGTCCTTGGTTCCTTTTCAAATTCAAAGAAACTGCAACTGCGCAATTTCATTCTTGTAACTATGAATAAAAGCCAACCAAAAGCTCCTGCGCAATTTCCTTCTTGTAACTATGAATAAAAGCCAACCAAAATCTCTTTGATGTTGCTTGAAGGTCAATGATTTAAAATCAATTCTGATTCCTCTCAGGCACAGGGATTTTTCTTCAAACTGTCTCATTGGAACCCAAAAAAAGTTTAGTCAGATTTTATTAATTGTTTTTAAAACCTGATATTTTGGAGAAACATGAAAGATGTCTTATTTCTACGCAATATTGCTGATTCAAGTGACGCAATAAAAGATCCATACCCAGAAATGAATAACGCAATGCTAACTTTTTCATGTATATGTTTCAGAGAAATATAACTTACAGGGTATATTAACTTGAACAAAACAGTAAGAAACGGGAATTTTCAAAAAGAACGAAACTTAAGTTCGTGTTGGACGCTACTACCTGATGAACCAAAAGATTGCTCTTTCTGGCGATTGCAAGGCTTTTCCTCGAAATCTAGAAGACTATGAAGTGCATCAAAATAACACCCCAGGCGCAAACTGAAATTTTGGATATCATTCAGCTTTCGGAGACCATGTTTCGATGTCGGAAATTGGAAACTAAAACTGCCATGATCTCCAAACTTTCAAATTGATTCCAGGCAGTGATGCTCGATAGTTCTCGATTGTTCTCGATTGTCTTTTTTGTTTTGCTTTTTGTTTTTGTGCTATTGTTCTTTCTAGTAGTTACGTATAGTGTTGTTTTCGTATTTCCTGTTTTATGTAATTGCCATGAGATAGTTTTTCGTTCCTCNTTGGAACCCAAAAAAAGTTTAGTCAGATTTTATTAATTGTTTTTAAAACCTGATATTTTGGAGAAACATGAAAGATGTCTTATTTCTACGCAATATTGCTGATTCAAGTGACGCAATAAAAGATCCATACCCAGAAATGAATAACGCAATGCTAACTTTTTCATGTATATGTTTCAGAGAAATATAACTTACAGGGTATATTAACTTGAACAAAACAGTAAGAAACGGGAATTTTCAAAAAGAACGAAACTTAAGTTCGTGTTGGACGCTACTACCTGATGAACCAAAAGATTGCTCTTTCTGGCGATTGCAAGGCTTTTCCTCGAAATCTAGAAGACTATGAAGTGCATCAAAATAACACCCCAGGCGCAAACTGAAATTTTGGATATCATTCAGCTTTCGGAGACCATGTTTCGATGTCGGAAATTGGAAACTAAAACTGCCATGATCTCCAAACTTTCAAATTGATTCCAGGCAGTGATGCTCGATAGTTCTCGATTGTTCTCGATTGTCTTTTTTGTTTTGCTTTTTGTTTTTGTGCTATTGTTCTTTCTAGTAGTTACGTATAGTGTTGTTTTCGTATTTCCTGTTTTATGTAATTGCCATGAGATAGTTTTTCGTTCCTCATGGTATTGTTCTAGTAGTAGGGTGTAGTATTTTGTAAGTAGTGTAATTAGTAATACGTATTGTATATAAGTTTTTAGTGGAATGTAAAAAAAAAAAAGTTCTCCATTCTAGTCGGTTTGTGCAATGTTGTCTTGATTTTAAAATTTAAATTTGGCTAAGTTGATGCAGTTTTAATATCATTTTTCGACACCTTAACATAGTCCCGATTGGCTACGTGATGTCTTTTTTTATTCCATTAAAAAATTTACAAGACGAATTACTAACTACTCTACCTACAAATTACTCCACAAAACACTACAAGATGCGTGATATATGTGCTCCTCCACAGGAACTGTATAATTCCAGAGATCCTGGGTGTTGTCAAATGGCCCGGGCCGGGACAAAAGTTACCGTCAAATGCCCGGAGGGAGGAATATGTTTTGAGCAAATACCCAGGGGGTGTCCGGAGAGATGGTCAGGGTAGGAATTGAACGAGACATAACCGGCATAACCCCACAGAGCAATAAAATTACAGTAACTGCGTTGCGATCAATAAGAGCCGGTCTAAAAACAAATGTTCTCTGGCAGAAAAACTGATATAAAGTGAATACTTTTGTCACTTTGTTGCCACCCACTGACTGAGGGTTGGATCGAAAGCTCTGCTGAATAACATGTAATGGGAAGATTTTATAACAATAGGATCCAGTACTTTTTGATTGAAGTGTCAATATAAAGCGATGAGCGATTGCAAAGTTCTATGTTTGCGTGGACAAGTTGCAAATGTAAACAAAGAAAGCAGCAAAAGATGGTCCTAAACATCGATGGCTAACGCACTCATTGTACATGCAAAAAGGGATTGTTCAACGAATGAATGAGTAAATATCGAAAGTAGTAGAATAAATCTCAACATCGTTAATTTATCTAGCTTGGAAGGTCCCTGTGAGCATTTCAATTTTCACAATGATTAAGATACTGCTCCCGTGATAAATGAAATGAGGAAGCAGATTGTTTTTACGCATCTTTGTACTTTCGTTGCATACTCATTTCTTCTCTTAACAATCCTTTTTCACATGCAAAACGGACGAGTTAGCCACTAGGATCTTTTTGTATTCGAAAAAATCAATGTTCTTTGAGTTATAACATGGTTATAAGCATCTATTTCTTATTTTATGACAACAAACGCAATGACCTTTGTTTATCTTTGCAGTCATGTAATATTGCTAGTTTGTGATCGATCTCTGTGCGGACTGTAGGATTTGCAGAATTAAGAAAGTGTAGAGGAGCGGCGGTTATCGTAACATGGTCTACTCCTTAATTTACAGACACGGAACACATTTTTCTGGGGCTTCTTAAATTTCCTAGAAATATTACGAACCAATACTCAGTAGCGGCGCCACGAGGGGGACTGGGGGGGACTCGTCCCCCCCACTTCTCTCCAAAGTCGGTTTTCCAATTCGTCCAAAGCCGTAGAGAAATTGTCGAAGGATGGGTTAGGTAGCTAGATCCTGAATTTTTAGGACAAATAAGGGCGTTTCTTTGCCCTTAAAAAGGGCGTTTCCCAAGGATAAAAAGGGAGTGGTCCTGAGAGTTTTCCCGGGGGCTTCGCCCCCGGACCTCCATTTCGGTTTGTCCCCCTCAGTCGTTGGCGGCTGGCGCCGCCACTGCCAATACTACAAAACATAATGCAATATCACAAAATTACATTGTTTTATTTTATTTTATATAATCAATTAAAGATCTAAAAAAATCCCATTCAATTCGAAGTTGCACATGCGCCGTGAACAATGGATAGCCAAAGAAACAATGCAGTGTCCAAGTGTTTTCTTTGTTCTATTTATAGACAAGCCTATTTGCCATTGCACATTCCCTTTAAAAGAAGAACTCAAAAATACAACTACTGTGCCTATCATGGCGGGAATAGACACTAGGTCATCGGAGTTTCCACCATGAAAGGCACTTACAATTCAAATATTAAGATATACTAGAGATATACTACTTATTTGTGCCCAGCCATACCGGGTGAGACAAAAATACTTGACGAGCTAGATCACGCATAGCTTCACAAAACAAACGCCATGAACAAAAGTTAGCACAAAGTTAGCAGAGGCTCTTTCTACAATTACATTTTCGACAAAACCGTTTTTCGTGCAAAGTTTGATGCTTGGTGTCATGCCACGCTTTGGTGCATCACGCGTTAGTGCTCTGTGCCATGACAGTGTGATAATCTGGTGGCGGCTCTCTGGGAACTTGTGACATCATAGGGAAACTCTCAAATGGATATGGTGGGCAAAGTTCCTGTTGAACTAGTTGCTGCGTTGATATTTCATCCATTCCCATGTTCGTGTGAGCATGGTAATCTAAAGCTTCAGGTGTTGGCTCAGTCCTTCCCCATTCCTCGGGTGGAGGGCGGAGGTACATCAGCTTTTTAATAGTGTAATTGCATTTTTTAGTTATGCAATTGAATATCAATCTGAAGATCCATGATAAGCCAAATAACGATGCCAACCAGTAACAGTCCGAATTCATCCAAAATTTGCGATACTTTGGGTCAGTGTAGGCACAGATTCTCTTCTTAAAGCCATCAATAACATCTTCATATGAAAAGTCAATATGAACATCCATGTGTCTATTTTCTTCGACCATTTCGTCACTCATTTCATTGAACTTCTCCACCGTTTCACTGTCACCACATTTAACATCTGGGTTCAGTTTTAACCTTGTCACGCCATACTGGTCAAGATTTAGGCCCTGTGAATCGGAGACATCTTCTGCATAACCAATGGGGAAGATTTTACTTTCTGTGTGTGTTACGACTTTTTTTTTATATGTTTCAGTGCGCGTCTGGGTGTCACCCCCAGTGTCCGTGTAATACACCGTCCTTGTCCGTGTTTCCCAATGATAGCACTCTATCGACATAACTCGTTGGGGGTCAGTGTTTTTCAACTGGTTGACAAACTCCATTGCCGAAGTATCAGCCAAGATACTCGAAACGTACTGTTTTTCGGGGGACAAGCAAGACTCTATTAGCATTAACACGTAACAACAGCAGAGCATAACTTTGCACATAATAGCAAAATCTCCGAATACTTGTCCATGTCTGGCACACTTTGTCGATACACATCCTATGTAATACAACCACCAACATATGTAAGAAATAAATGCATGCAGTGAAAGAACACGACACGCACTTTTGTCCTTGTAAATGGCAATAAACATGTGAATAAGAGGAACACACACTTGCAGGAGTGAAACGATGGTCAACAGTACGGGCCTAGCCCAAGGATAGTCATCAAAATTGAATGGCTCTTTTTTTTCGTCAGTGCTGCCCCCTTGAGGATATGTCCAGATTGGAGCGCGAGTCACTTGCCGCGTAGTGGGCTTAGGCACTGCTCTACATTTGCCATAAGTCCAAACATTCCTGTAACTGCCTTCAACACATTGTGAAAGAAAGAATTTCGGTTGGTATCCATCTTTGCAAAAAACTGTGGCGATATTTGATACCTGCAGACCAAAAATGACGACCTCCGCTACTGATTTGGGATCATACCGATAAATAGGGCATGTCTTTTGTTTTCTTGTGCATGAGTTACCGATATATTCCTCTGTACAGACGCAAACAGTTTCATTTGTAAGTTTTGAATCGACACATTGACCCCCGTTTTTACATGGATCATANCCGATCCTGGTCAGCTGGTACCCAGGGTAGTAGTTACAGCAACAAGCCTAAAAATTTTTGCTATGAAGACGAATTCATACATCAGGGAAACCGTAATATTCTGTTCGAGACTTTATTCTCTGTCCGGTAAATGTATCATAGGCGAGCATACTGATGCCTAGTATCCAGTGATTTCAGTGCAATGTTTGACGAATTTAGGCCCCTTTCTTCACTTTTGGGCATGTTGTCACAACTGGGGTGTAACAAATTGGTTCAGAAGGATTACCACTTCAAATGCTCAAATGCTTTGCAGACTTATTTAAATGCTCATTTCAGTTAACATAAGATTTGATTAATCTTTTAAAGCATTGCTTTCTCCAGAATTGATGTTTGGTCCCAATATGTTACTTTTTATTTCTCTTGTGACAACATGACCCAGGGAGGGGCATGTTACTACTCCCTACACAAATCATTTTTTTATAAAACCTGTGCTGACAAAGCAAGTTGCTAGTGCTTTTCTGGTAGCACAGCAAGAAAAAGTATGGTTTTGCCTCAGGGTGTTCAAATCCAATTGTGTGATGACAAGCCACAATCTCCTACTTTCTAAAGCGACCACAGCCTTGCTATTAAGAAACGGAGACACTATAACCCTCCCTTAGAGAGAGAGAATAGATTCTGCACATCCTGCAAAAATATGGTTGAAGATGCGATCAACTTCATCGCTTCATGAAGAATGTATAATCTTCTTTCCCAAGATCGATAAACTCTGTCCACATATTAAATTTATTCCCCCGGATCAACAAAAGTTTTTATCCTTAATGTTCAATGAAGATGAGATACCTCCATAAATTCTAGCAGAATTCCTGTACGATATACATATATTCCAAACGCCTTTCTATAGAAAACAATAATCAGTAAACTCTTTTATCAACCATTCTAGTTGTTTGAGAAGTTCTGGGATCTTACTAATGTGACATTTACATTCATCATGTTATTAGGTAATTTCTTTCGTAGTTCCAGGAGGCAGTTGATCGTATGATATTTTCTAAATCGCAAAAAAGTGATTACCTGTGACTCATGTGATTTCGTACCAGTGAAAGATCTCCCACGACCCGCGAAATATTTCTTGCGAAAACTGAGAGAGGACTTTGCCAATAACCTTTACTTTTCAAAGGTTGTATTTTTAGTGAAAAGTTGCATTGTATCAACATGACTGTGTTAATATGTAATGTTCACTATAAATTTATCCGTTGCAGATGTTTTTTGTAAGGGGAGTGTTTGTGTTTTTCTCAAAGAAATTTACGTGTTCCTATTTCCTTTTCAAATACTGAAAAAAATTGCAAGTACGTAATTTCCTCGTAGTTGTGAAAAAAGCCAAACGTTGCTGGTGACTGTATCTTACTTGTATGTCAAAATCTCTCTTAAGGCCTGGTTATCTGAGAAAAACATCTCACTTGCCAGACCCGGGGCTGACAGGAGAGGCAACTTCTGTCGGCGAGATGCTAAAAGCGAGATGGACAACAGTCTTGCTTCCGTGAAATGAGAACGAAGTAAACCAACAATCAACGAATAAACCAATTCACCTCACCACACTGGTGGTGGAGTTTCACTTATATTAAAATTGCACCTCACTTAGGTAAAATAGCACCTTCTGGTGTCGTAGGATCTCACTGTACCGGTGGTGTTATGCATGTCATATAAACATATAAACACAAAATGCAAAATATAAAGGATTCAATGGGAAGGTGGATTGTTGCCTGTAGGTCCTGTCTCCTGTAGGTCTGGCAGGTCGAGTGTTTTTCCTCATATGGGCAAGCCCCTACAGTAGAACCTGCATAAAAAAACCTAGTTTTAAAAGAACCTCGAGGCTGAAATTCAATAATTAGAACTTTTTAAACGAGAACCCTCAAGAGGCTGAGATTTCTATAGGCTCTTGAATAATAGTTTAAAAGATGGTACTTTACGTGAAAATTGCAACATATTTCATAACACAAACAAATTAAAAAGAAATGTATTGAAAAACTAGTCCAGTCGTAGAAGGAATGCACTGACATCTTTAAAAACACATTTGCACAGTACCAACTAAAAGCACCTTTTTAAGAACGTTACAGGCTGGACTTGATTATGACATCAGTTAATCAAGAACCTCATTCAGGCTGCCTGAAGAAAACCTAGGTTCTTTTATGCGAGTTTCTACTGTACTCAATACCGAATAACAAAAAGTTCACTTTTTTAAAATTTTTTCCACAAGAATTTGAGAGCTCCTTCTTCCTTTTCTTTTCAAGTTTTCCACGGGTCTCATATATTTGGTCATGTTTTTGAGAAAACAACGAGAAAGAAAGTGACAACTAAGGAGACACTCTTCTTGCATAATAAGATATGTCTAGTCAAACATAACAAAACATCCATCCATGGAGGGTACACCAATTTGAGACATGCAAAACGGGAGTCCACGAGGAAATATGATATTTTTTTGGACCACCAAGATTTAACACCAAGTTCTTATTCGGTCTCTCACAACGTATGTAAAGTTAGCTTGACTGCCAAGAGCACTTAGAATAGAATTCTACCTCGAGAGTTTATTTCAAGTGTCCCAAGTAAATAACTTTTTATCAGCTCAGCAGTTGTCAATCATCCATGTTCTCTGTTATACGCCGGGAGAGTCAGAAAAATGTAGACATCGTACCACAAAAAATATAACACTGATTTAAAAATTACTAGTCTGTTGCCTGAATGATGATTTAACTTAATTTTGAGAATCTATTCATAATTTACAATGCATTATCTGAATCTCAAATTAATTATTTCCGAAAACTAGCTTCCATGGGCTGTGGCTAAAACTATAAGTGAGTGGCTCACTTTGATCAAATTTTCGACGATCGAAATGGGGAAATAATGTATTTCTTAGCTCTGGCATTGCTTTCTAGTGATACGGAAATTGTTGAAATGTAATCATGCTTTCCCATCAATGTCGGGCATCAAATATAAAAAATTTACATGATAGTGAACAGGCCATTATTATCTGTTTTGGAGAAAATATAGAAATAGGACTTTCGGTAAATTCCTAATTTCAGAAGGAAACAACGCACCTAAAATACAAGAAAAATCTTGAAAATTAAGTTAAAACCATCATGGATTTAAAATCTTACAAATTTGGTTGCATTGCTTTATTTTTTTGACACATCTGGTACGGTTCATGTTTTTGCTACTGTTGAAAATTTCCTTGAATTTCGATAAAAATAAATGAAATGAATTTAGCTGAGCAAGCGAAAGCAGAAAAACATGGGCAAGTTTTGTAGAAATTTTATCTCTTCAGCTGCTGGAACCATTCTCAAGTTCAACATAATAATACAGCATCAGTTTGCAATAATATAAAATAGCTAATTTGGCAATATGAAAATAAACTATTCCACATTTTGTACAAATTCTCTTATAAAACTCCTAANAAAGCCATCATGGATTTAAAATCTTACAAATTTGGTTGCATTGCTTTATTTTTTGACACATCTGGTACGGTTCATGTTTTTGCTACTGTTGAAAATTTCCTTGAATTTCGATAAAAATAAATGAAATGAACTTAGCTGAGCAAGCGAAAGCAGAAAAACATGGGCAAGTTTTGTAGAAATTTTATCTCTTCAGCTGCTGGAACCATTCTCATGTTCAAATCGGAGTACCTCCTGGCATGGCAATGTAACATAATAATACAGCATCAGTTTGCAATAATATAAAATAGCTAATTTGGCAATATGAAAATAAACTATTCCACATTTTGTACAAATTCTCTTATAAAACTCCTAACAAAACGATAGAGCAAAGCTCTGTATATAAATTCGCAAGTGGCTTGGAAGTAAATGTTGATTAAGTATATACAAAGATAGAGTAAATACTAACTTCCCTGTCGTATGCAAAACACTCTTGGGTGGGTGTGAAAATTTACAAATACAATAACAGTACTGCAGTTTCGTAGAAATGAGAAACCTGAAGAGAAGTTGTGGCGGAATAAGGAACTCAACAAGGAAACGAAATTCAAGAAGTTGTTGCAGGCGGAATTCATAAAAAGTGACAGTGGTCGTGGATTTCAATTGAAACTATTCGCGAAATGGGTGATCTCTATCCTCTTGAAATTTTAGATACCAAAGTGTAGTGTTTATATATTTTCGTGGCCGGCAGTCTTTCGCAGTTGTTAATCACTGGTCTGTTCTGAGCAACCGTGATGGTTTAAGTAACATGGACACGCAAATATTTTTCTGCGATCATTAGCGGTTGCTTTTGAACTGCGTATTGGGATATATATGTGGGATTCTAGAGCCATTGAACCCACTGAAAGTGAGCCTTTTCAAGCCAATAAATTGGTTGGAGTCCTTAACAAGTTTTTAAGATCGTTGAGTGAGAATCAATGACATCTCAGCGACAGAATCGTTATGGTATGGCTCAAGTGGTTAGAAATTAAGAACATGATATGTCTAAATAGCCTTGTGAGTCATCTCAATCTTTCATCCTAGTTTGTTGCGACCCCATGACTGTATATGTACACAAGGCCAAAGTCTGCGTGATGTTCATCGAAGTGGGAATAACTTTAAAAACAACAGTTTATTGACAAACTTTGAAAACACATGAGCCTAAAAAGGTAAACTCCAAAATGACGCCCCCCCCCTATTTTCAGGAATCTTGCGAAACGAGTTTTTAGTAAATTCACTCGAAACTAGACTGATTGCATTTGAACTAAATATATTTTTGCATCCAAATGGCAATTTCTTCTAATGCAGCAAACTTTTAACTGGCGAGATAGCAAGATCTATCGCAGACGCATTTTCTCTGAGGAGTGTTGAGGCTGCGCGCAGGCAAAAAAGGGTAAATACGTCAAATACATTGACTAACCCGAAATATCAAATTAAAAATAAATAATACCTGGTTAATCGAAAAAGTATCGATGTTTGCATTGATGTACCAGGTGTGTCAGAAAAAATACCTACTTTGGTTTGGGTACAGAACAAACAGGAAGCGATCCGTTTTTGGANGGTTAATCGAAAAAGTATCGATGTTTGCATTGATGTACCAGGTGTGTCAGAAAAAATACCTACTTTGGTTTGGGTACAGAACAAACAGGAAGCGATCCGTTTTTGGAAAATCAGGTTGCTATGTAACAATGAAATATCAACTTAGATCCAAGTACCTTGTTATTTTCTCCAGGTCCGAAAAACTAGAGATATGAAGGATTTACTAAAAAAAATTAGACTATAAAGGTGTGAAAAATGCATAAAAAATGGGGAATGGTTTTTGTCTCAGTTCAGACTTTCAAATAATGGTTGGGTCTTTTTTATTTTGGCTTGGGATTTCCAAAATCGAGGTAAGCTTTCAAAGTGTACATAATACTACCTTGCGACAGCATTGGCATCAAATCTTTTAAAAAGATTGGACAAATGGTTTTTGAATCTTTCTTTGATTTAATGGCTCGAAGGGAACTACAGATACTTTGTTATGATTCCACTGGCAATTTTTGATATCTTGATTGTTTTCAGAATTACTGCGTTTTTTTTATGGAAAGATTCATACCAAGTTTTGGAGAAAATAAATCAACCTAAATCCTAAATAAATAGAGGAAGAACGGTAAAATCTTCAAGAAAACCAATAAAGTTTATTAAGGTCTACAATATGGCGGCAAGCAGCAATCTGTCGCTTTTCTGGTTTACGATTTAGCAATTTGATAACGTCACAAATTCTGAATATAATCACAATCAAAATCCCCAAAGTAGAACTATAGCAAAGTACCTGAAGTTCCCTTCGAGCAATCAATTCAAAAAGAAGATTCAAATGACCATTTGTCCAATCTTGTCTAAAGATGTGACGTCTATGTTCCTTGCGACAATAAAATTTATTTGTATTCGCACAAACAGTGCAATTTTTAAAAGGATATCTTCTCTTTGTCCTGCGTCAAAACAAAAATGTACTTTTGTCTGCCTCCTCCGGTACAATAATCTACTAATCACACGAGAGAATTAGGCGTGTCTTGCATGCACAAATTTATTCTTGGCAAATTCAACTATCTTAGGATACTTGATGAGACTATGAGACTTGTTCAACTCAGCATTCTAAAATTCAAACTACATATTTTTTAATTCTTTGTCACACTTACCGATCTTAGTGAAGTAATAATCACNACAATAAAATTTATTTGTATTCGCACAAACAGTCCAACTTTTAAAAGGATGCCTTCCTCTTTGTCCTGCATCAAAACAAAAATGTATTTTTTTCTGCTTCATCCGGTACAATAATATACTAACCACACGAGAGAATTAGGTGTGTCTTGCATGCATAAATGTATTCTTGGCAAATTCAACTATCTTAAGATACTTGATGAGACTTGTTCAACTCAGTATTCTAAAATTCAAATTAGATATTTTTTAGTTCTTTGTCACGCTTTTAGGTAAAAATGTACGATATCTCTAGAATGGTTGCCCGATCTTAGTGAAGTAATAATCACACCTAAGTTAATAGTTCTGCTATAAAGAATTTTATGAATCGCTGAATTGGTGTGTAATTCATGATGGTACTTTTCTGCAAACACTGAAACTATTTTGACTAACCCAGTATGTTTGTATTTATAAACATCAAATTAGAAAGGAACCTTTTATAAAATCAACTTACGTCCACAATCCACTATGGTAACTTTGGTGGATAGCTTGTGCATCGTTCTATCGATACAACACACGACTTCAACTTAAATGTCCCACAGCAAATTTCACAATAATAACTTTTCTCTCTGCGTCCTTGTATATTAATAGTTTTGACATCAGATAGCTGAACAACCAGCTTCCTACGACGGAAGTATTTTATGCTTTTTCCAACCTCAGTAAATGCACAAATTGCGTTTAAACAGCTTTGATACACGATGTGGTATGTCCTTGAATCTATTGGAGCGTTTGGGATCAATTGGCATGTACGAACGCCCTTTAATCTGATAATCACTGTTTTTTGGTTTGTTGGCTTGTTTTTTCAGTTTGCATTTGCTGCCTTTGTTGCTTATCTTCGTTTCAATTCTTTTCTTGATGGTCCTTATTTCTTTTTGAAGCAATGATAAATATGCTTCTTTCTCTTCGATTTTGTTCTCAAGCATACTGTCGTCGCTGTCCGATGAACTGGCACTCTCAGATGTGTCCGTCGTTGAGCTGTCACTTAACTGACTTAAAGTACCAATTGCTTTCATATCAATTGTGGCAAACGGGTTCTTTTTCTTTTCCACCAATAATTTCTCAGCTTTAAGAAGTGATTGTTCTAACTGACTTTCCAAAGTTGTTTCACTGACAACATCGTAGTGTTCCCTAATATCTTTATTTTCGCTACACATCCTATGGGTTTCATCTCCTAAAGCTGCAAGATGAGCCTCGTCAAAGGCAGCGTCAGGATTGGCAGCTTGAGTTGCTAACGTTGAAGCGTAAAAAATGTTGTTGTCAATGATTTTCGCGGAAGAACTTCCAGACGAATCGTCTTCTATTGTCGCTGCATTCTCAAACTCCTTACAAACGTGATTTTCTTTGGCAATGGTCGAGCTTCTTGACTGACGGTCTTCCAGCGTCACTGTACTCTCGGTCCCATCACGAGCGAGATTCTCTTCAGCAAAAGCCTGCTCAACGAAGCACTTAACACCAGCATTTGCAGTAGTAACTGCCGCATTCATACTTTCAGAAACATGATTAATCGGCTCTTCATTTCGAGATCTTTTCCCCTGCTTCGCATCTTCAGGCGGCTCCAACTTTCGCTTCCTTGTAGAGAATGTTGGAGTACTGTCGAATCCAGTTTTTCTTGAATCGCTGCTTGAGAATAGCACGATAGGATCTGGAACCTCCATACGAGAATCTGCATCCGATAGAGTCATAGTTTCAAGCTTAACTTCTCTGAGAATTCTTTCACTCTCTGTGGTAGCATCGTTTTGTTGTTGTTGTTGTTGTTGTTGGTCAATTTCTTTGCCGTCTATCGATCTTGCATTGCTAATCTCGGGCACTCTTTCTTTTGATTTCACTTTTTTTGCCTGATGATCTCTCTTTCTAGCTTTCTCGTCCGCTAGCTTATGAAAAGTGAAAATCGGCTTATGCTGAACTTCATCTCTTGTTGACTTTCGTTTGGATCGCGCGGGCTTAACATTTGTATTGACAATTGGCTTGTTCACATGAAAAGCACCCCAAGAGGCACTTATCTTCTCTCTTGGCGTCTTAGCTTCATTTGACTCAACATTGACAGGGCCAGCTGTGGGCATATACGGTGTTGGCGAGCAGCAATCTTCTAACAACTGTTCCCACTGTGCTAGTTTTTTTGGGGCTACATTGCTGCTTTGCGGTGGCGCTATCTGAACATCCGTTATTTTAGACAACGGCTGTTTCTTGCTTTCTGTTATCGCTAGATTTCTTGATTTCACAATATTTCTAATCGATGTTGACTCTGGTGAGCGCTGGTTCTTCAGAAACATGCCTAACTTTGAATCCACACCTTTCGGTATTTCTTTGGGGATTTTATCACGGCTCTGGCCAAGCGTTCTCTTCTGCAAAATGTTTCTACCTTGAAATGATGGAATAGTGTTCCCACAGCGCCTCTCGTTTGAGGCTGGGACTGCTAGACCTGAGGGGCGTGTTGGCCCCGGTACCAGCACCTTTGGGGATATTTGAATCAGGTTACGGGGCCTGTTGTTAAAATTGCTTGAAACGGCACTACTGGCAGCAGGTGAATTCGACTTAACACCACTCACTTGGTTTAAAACATTCTTTTGAGTCTTACAGCTCATAATTCTTCCGACCCCTCTCAAGCGTTGCCGAATTTCATCACTTGTTAGCTGCGCCGTCTCTTCTTTCAAGATTTTACCAGAACAATTTGCAAACAAATTGTTGTCAAAAGTCGAGTTGGACGTGTCCGTGCCTTTGAATATCTTAGCCGCAAGTTTCGATAAATTTGACTGAAGTTTGGGATTCGATACTTGGTTCAGAGTTTTCGATTTGTTGCTCATCCAATCAGAGTATAACACATCTGTCTCTGCATCATCCCACGCTCTGTGAGCACCCAACCTTTGAGCTTCTGTCTCTCCTATCTTTGTTGGCACAATTCCATCAATTAAAGGTAAATCAGCTATACCTATGTTAGCTTTGGTTTCTCCATCATCTGCATGAATGGTGCCACTCAAACATAAAGTCTTATTGCAGGCCAAATCTTGATTTATCCTACTTTTCGAATTGTTGTTTCCTGAGCTGTACCTAATATCGCATGATGAAAGGTCGTTAATGATATCTCGTTTACATGAATCTCGATTACTACTTGTTGACAATCGTGAAAAGGTGACTCGCTCGCAACTCTTCACAAAACTGTCAGCTAACTTACTTGGAGTTAGAACATCATCTGAATGAGAACTCTCAGCTACAGGACTTTCTGGTCTTCCACCCAAGCCTAATGTTTTCTTATTCTCTTTCATATAGGCTTGAATAACACGTGTAATGTCTTCGTCCATCCCCGTCGTATTTTCAGAACTTCCGCCGTCTGTTGGAAATGCTGAATTTCCTGACAATATGTCCGTTGCCTGATTCTGAGAATCTGCTAAACCGGGGCGCTTTAAAGCATCAATAGCTGCAGCTTCTTTCGTTCTTGAATCTCCGATCTTAACAGCAGTTCCCTTCATCGATTTAACTCCTTTTCCATGTTCTGGAGCACTCTGTGTTGAACAAGTGGAGTCAGCTTCGTGGTCAAATTCGCCGCATTTCAGCTTGCTTTCTTTTCCCTCGATTTCTTTTTCGTTATCAACAGGGTCCTCTGTGAACTTACTTGATTTGCTGCAGTCGTTTTCTTTTGCATCCATTTCTTTTTCGTTATCAACAGGGTCCTCTGTGAACTTACTTGATTTGTTGCAATCGTTTTCTTTTGCATCCATTTCTTTTTCGTTATCAACAGGGTCCTCTGTGAACTTACTTGATTTGCTGCAGTCGTTTTCTTTTGCATCCATTTCTTTTTCGTTATCAACAGGGTCCTCTGTGAACTTACTTGATTTGTTGCAATCGTTTTCTTTTGCATCCATTTCTTTTTCGTTATCAACAGGGTCCTCTGTGAACTTACTTGATTTGTTGCAATCGTTTTCTTTTGCATCCATTTCTTTTTCGTTATCAACAGGGTCCTCTGTGAACTTACTTGATTTGTTGCAATCGTTTTCTTTTGCATCCATTTCTTTTGGATCCATTTCTTTTGCATCCATTTCTTTTGCATACATTTCTTTTGCATCCATTTCTTTTCCATCCATTTTTTTCGGCCCTTTGAATAGATCTACTGTATTTGCCAGTTTATCTTTCGCACATTCTAAACTATTTCCAGTTTCAAAGGCATTGTGAAACACCATATCTTCATTGCTATGATTGGATACATCGTTTATAATTCCTGAAGAGCAACTGTCTATATTCGGAAACATTATATCATTGCCTACAGCACAGTTTTCTATTAAATCATGTATCTGTTTTGCAGTTGTAAGTGAAGGACCACAAGAGTCATTGCTTGGTCCCGTGCTTGTTTGCTTTTCCAGTTGTTGACATTCAGTTGCCTCGTGTTCAGTATTCAAAACCTCATTTGGATTTGGGATTCCTTCAGGTGAATCGAACCCAGAGTCGATGCTCGGTAGATGAGTATCTCTAGAGGCACTTGGCATCTGATTATCTTTGGCAGAATTTTCATTAGCATGCTTATTTGACAGTGATATCATTGATTTATCAATTTGCAGCAGCTCTAATTCGTCATTTTGTTCAGCTAAAAATATTTCAGATACTTCAGTATCGCATGCGTTGCCACTACAAACTTTGTGTTCAGACTTGCTCTGCTGGGAAGTCCGTTGAACACTTTCATCCGCATTATCAAACAAATTACTCGAGTAACTTTCCGTAAACTCGCTTTCACAACTCATGTCAAACTGTGAAATGTTCTTCGGAGGGCTTTCTAGCATTCTCTCTAGCAATTTCGTACCATCGTCTGAGCAATTAAAAGGACTGATTCTCATCGCTCCATCCGCAAGAAAACTGTTCATCATTCCTGGATTCTCTAGTTCTGATAAATTCGGCTCGTCGTCTTCAGTGATCATATCATCATTGTCACCCCTGTCAATCGAAATGTCATCATCGGCAGTGTCAGAAACAGAAATATGCGTGCTTGACATGATTTTGAAACAAGGACTCTTTGCAATATCTTGATTTGGATGCGTGCTTCGTGGAGCATCACTACCTGAGACTGTTGACAAGGGAAGCTGTGGTAGTTGAAATACATATTCTTTCTCTCCTTCGACCTTTTCACTTTCTTTCGTACAAGGACCGAAATTTGCTGATATGGCTGTGTCATCACAAACAGTTATTCCTGGTATTGCAAGATGCTTACCACTTTCTTTCTCCAAAGCAACACCTGCAAAACTTGCATTTGTTAGACTTGCTGGTTTGGCAGCGTTATCGCCAACTATTATTCCTTGTTTTGAAAGATCTTCGCCGTTTTCTTTCTCCGTAGCAAGATATTCAAAACATGCATTTGTGCTAAGACTTGCTGATGTAGCGGTAGTATCAAATATTACTTCTTGTCTTGCAAAATTTTGATTGTTATCTTTCTCTAAACAAAAATCCCCACAATTATGCTTAGCATCTTTTGGAATAATTTCAGCTTTTTCGTGCAGCGCATGACCCCTTATTTCTCTTGCTTGCGTTACTGAAAACCCGTCATTCTCTACATCGCTCTTCATATCTGTCAAAATGCTGATATTCTCAAGCGAGACTGTAAGCTCCTTCACACGGCCAAGTGAAACCCTTGCGGCTACATTATCACCGCAAGCAGCTACAAAATCAAATGGGTACTCTACTTGTTTCCCATTTTCTGAACACTCCTCCTGATCGGGTATGAAGCTTTCAGCAGTCGTTAAAGTGTCTTCAAGTTCTTCTGGTGAGCAATCCATAATCGCTTGGCTAGGTGTTGTTTCACGAAAAGGGTTAGAAAGCGTCTTTTTGCACACTTCCGAGTCTCGTACTAATTCGTCTATGCAAGGTAGTATGCAGGGTTCTTGAGCTTCGTTAATGGTAAGATTCCCATTTTTAGAAGTCGCTGCCTCATTGACATCACCAATGTTCCTCTCTACATTTCCTATACACTCGGAGCCCATGCGTAGCTTCTGACTTTCAAGAATTGAATCTTCTTTCTGGGGGCTTTCATGAAGTAAATCAGCTAACAGTCTATTAAAAATATTGCCCTCCTCTACTGCATTCTCTCTTTGAACGAAGTCACTCCTAATGGTTGTATCATTTGAACTATTTTCATCAATAACAAGGTCTCCAGCCTCACTTGAAAATTCGCTACTTGTGCTATCAATCTTCTGCACTGAACAAGGTTCAACTCGTACCATTGCTTGATGGAAATCATCACTCAACATAACATTGCATTGTACAGGAAGATCTTCAAAACCTTTGGGTAGGTTACTCACATTAAAAGGTGCAGATTCATCTATGGCAAGCCATCTTTCTAAGAAATCCTTTCCTTGGCTTCCAAGACTTACACTTTGACTGTCAATGGCATCCATTTCACTCCCGCTGAGTGCTGACATTGTGGTTGACCCATCATAGCATGAAGACGCAGCCTCCTTTAAACCTACGGAGGAGGCCTTTTCCATTAGGCAAAATTCAGAAATGTCGAAAAAGGTTTCGTCGTCTGCAGCTACCTCTGATTTCAGCAAAGTATCATTGCTGCTTGTCACACTAAAATCTTGAAGATCTTGAGCCACACTCCCGTTATTTCCAGCTTGGGGATTCCTCTTTAAAATATTATGAGATGGAGTAGAGGTATAAGAACAATCCTGTGAAACTGACTCTGTTTTAATTCTATGCACTTTCGGACCAAATAGCTCTGGCTTAAATATTGCTCTGGTCTCAGCTTCCTTCTTTTTGAGATTGCGGGAGCAGGTCTTGCTGTGAACTACGTACATATTCTTGTAGTTACTAGCGAACGGACAGTCGGGACATTCAATTGGTCCAGTATGGTTATGTACATTCTGAAGATGCCTCACGTATGACCCTGCAGATGTATACTGCATCTTGCATTTCATACATCTATATATTGTGTGGACTTCTTTCCTGCTGCAGTGTTTCTTACGATAATGGAGGTTTCTTTCTTGTGACTGCTCAAAAGTGTCTTCGCATCCAGGGAAATCACAAATGAAGTATTCTTGCGAGTTAAAATTCGCATTGGCTTCGACTGGTGACCAAGGAAGAGAAACAGAAGCTGGATTGCTAACAGAGACTGGATTTTTGCTTTGGTGAAATTTGACATCTTCCTCGTACTTGCTGATTTCTTTGGTCCCTGCATCACGTTTTAAGTATTTGCACTGCTCTTTCATATGATAGACAACACTTTCACGATCTTTGAATGCCTTGCGGCACCTCATGCAAGCAAAACGACACGCATTTCCTCTGCAAGACTTCCTGTGCTGGTCGAGGCAATTATAAAAACCAAAGGAGCTGTCGCATACCTCGCATTTAAATTTCTTCATACCAGTGTGAGTGGCCATATGCCGCTCGGTCAGTACTCTCGTCTGAAATTTTTTTCCGCATTCCGGGCATTTCCATGGCAGGTCACCTTGATGCACAGTTATTACATGGTTTTGTAGTTTTTCTACAGTACGCAGATCCTTGCCACATTCTATGCATATATTGTCTTCTAATTTATGCGCTTGCATGAGGTGATCCCTTAACATGTTCTTATTTTCGAAATATTTGTAGCAATCACCAATACGGCATTGAAGTTTGAGATATGCTGTCACCTTTTCCATCATCTTTGCCCTTTTGGAAGTTTGATTGTTGTGGTTTTGCAAATGCTTCTGCAGAAATTGTTCATTTTTAAAACATATGCCACAAATTGGACATAGCTTCATCAAACTTTGACATGCATACCTTTCATGGGAGCTTAAGCCACTGGATGTATTGAATACCATAAAGCATTTTGAGCAAATTCGTCGACGTTCTGGAAAAAAATTTATTTATGATATGATTAAATGATCCATGCAGCAGAACTGCTAAATGATCCATGCAGCAGCATTGTAAAACGCCTTTGAATATTGAATTATAGTGAAGGCGCTATATAAAAAACAATAACTAACATACGAGGGTAACCAAAAAACAACTTCAAGAGCTAGATCCGGCCTAGCTGCCAGAAATCAAAAGGTTTAAAAATTAATCTATATCAGCGTTTTGTTGAAAAGCCTAGCTAACTTTGTGCTGTTGCACGTTCAGTTTGAGCAACAAATATCATTCGAAAACCTGGCTGTNGTTCTGGAAAAAAATTTATTTATGATATGATTAAATGATCCATGCAGCAGAACTGCTAAATGATCCATGCAGCAGCATTGTAAAACGCCTTTGAATATTGAATTATAGTGAAGGCGCTATATAAAAAACAATAACTAACATACGAGGGTAACCAAAAAACAACTTCAAGAGCTAGATCCGGCCTAGCTGCCAGAAATCAAAAGGTTTAAAAATTAATCTATATCAGCGTTTTGTTGAAAAGCCTAGCTAACTTTGTGCTGTTGCACGTTCAGTTTGAGCAACAAATATCATTCGAAAACCTGGCTGTTATACATGTCGAATCCTTAATTTGTTGTCAAAGTCAAACAATTGCCATCCTTATCAAGTCCACAAGTTGTAAGATTATAATTGCTCAGGATCTCACTTTGAAAAGTATTTGAAACAGAGCAGAGATCTCTCTCTTTAAAAGAAAGTTACCCAAGGGAATTCCAAATTCCTGCATTTTGGCATGCCTTATAAAAGTGGACTGGGGAAGACGGCGATTATTATAAGTGAACAACTGAAAATTTAAGATTTCTTTCAGGCAAGTTTTTTCGATGGTAATCTGACAAGGCCACATCCTTTCAAATAAATTCTTATTGATAAAGTTTGATTAGTGGAAGCCAGATGTGTTCTACCTCGTGAAGTCTTTTGGGTTATTCGGTACGTACGGCACAAATTCTACAACCCAAAGTATATATACCCGGTGAGTCAGAAAAAACGTGAGGTGTTTGCCAATTTTTATTGATGCAGTTTAATTTGCAAATTCGTTTCTTTCAAGCTCATTGCAAAGAAGAAAAGCAAACTCAGATAAGAAAATTTGTTTGGTCGAAATCGGTCTTTCCGTTCCAGAATTACGAGCGATTTCAGTAAAATAGTGTTTCACAAGATTGCTAAAATAGGTCTTCGATTCGATTCATATTCATGCAGGTGTGACCTTCTAAACCATCACAAACATATTGTTTCTCTGGCAAAAAATTGAAACAAGGCATGCATTGTGTTAGAGCACAAAAGGAAAAACTAATTTTACTTATGTTGTATCCCTTGGGGACTTGTCGTTTAATTGTTATTATTAGGAATTGAAAGTTCTTATACTAGCGATACTTTCTACCAAAATGTCTATATCACAAAATCGCAAATAACTAAGGAAAGAAATGACCGATCTTAACAAACTAAATTTCTACAACTAATTCAATCTTTCTTCGGCTATATAAAACTTCAACACTCCCGATTTCACTTATTCTCATCAGAATATGGCTTGTTAAGCACCCCACGATTTTTCTGACTCACCCGGTATATATCAAGGGAGAAACAAACAAAACGTTTGAATAAGCAACGATAATGGAGTTACTAAAAATCTGAAAAATATTCGAGATGCAAGCATTTTCTAAACTAGATCTAAATTAGATCTGAAACGAACTGTTAACGAAAAATAAGCTCTAAGAGCGGAACAAAATGCTCTGTGAACTTTTTCAATCGAGTCAACCTTGTTGTACTGTTCTTCTACCGTATTTTACGTTCATTCTTCGCACAGGGCTTTAATTGGGTACAGAGGTCCCTATTGCGGATTTGTGGGTATATGGAGGTAGTGGGACTGGATATAATACTAAATTCTAAAGCATGTAAGATATAAGAACAGAATAAATGACGAGACGTCTTAGCAAGTGTTATGATCTTGGGAGGACGAAATCACCCGGAATTATTTTATTATGCTTCTAGGGATGGCACTTCATTCTCCCAAAGGATATGTATTTTACAAAAAATTTACTTGGCGGCGGTTTTGAATAGACTTGAAAAAACTTTGTCTAATGCTTTGCTAGACAGATGATAATTGCAATATTTTCTAAGGAACATAATTAAGCAACAGAGGATGATCGCTTCTTGTTTTAAACATGAAACTTATGCAAAATTTTATTGACATCTCCAGTCCTGAAGCATTAAAAATAACTTCAGAGCAAAATAATCAATAAAACTAAAATGGTATCAACAATATAAACGAAATCGCTTCTAAGGGCATGTCTATTCACCATCAAAGATGTGGGCTTATTGGAAACTACGGAACAGACAATGATATATTTACTGGAATGGTTCTTGGGAAAAGACCTCGTGGAAGGCAAAAAGATAAGAGTAACAGATATGATCGAGGAAAAGTTAGGTCTTACGATGACAGAACCTATAAAAGCAGCTCAAGACTGGCAAGGATGGAAGGAACTCGTATAGGCCGCCACAGCCGTTCGGAAACCCGAATGAACTGCATTAGAGAGAAAGAGAATGAGAGAGAACGTGAGAGAGAGAGAGATATATCTATAGTAGCATTTCTACTTCTAAATGATCGATGATTGCTTTTCATTTCATTTTTCAATTTTTTAGGCATGGTAGCCCCTCAGTTAAAGTAAAACTGATTTATAGGGGGCCATGCAACAAATATACAATTACAAATTAAAGATGTTACAGTAATACAATATGATTTAATAAAATTCAAAGAAAAAGAGTGGATATATATAAAAGCATATCATTTATGCCTAGGGGATTTCATCAGCCCTTCCCGGAAATATTTCAGAGTGGGTGCTCCTTTTATTTCAGCTTTCAGCTCATTCCAGAGACTGGCCCCTCTGAATGAAAACCATCTTTGACCAGTTTATGTCCTCAAAATTGGATTCCTAAGGTTGATGTTAGAATTCCGCAGCAATCGAGAGGTTGTTTCATTCACCCTAGTGAACATGTCGCTCATATACCGGGTGACTCAAAAAAGTGTCTCCCTGTTTGAAAAATCACTGCAGAAAAACTACTTGCGCTATAATCTTCAAAATTGATTTTTCTGATAGCTTAAAGATTGTAGTATTGTTTGTGTTTTTTTTGTAATTTTCAAAAAACCAGTCTCTTGGCAAAATAGAAAGTCTCAGAAAATTAGTTTTGCGGAACAGTCGGAAAATGGCCTAAAACGTATGATCAAAAGAAGTTCGAAACAAGAGAAATGCAACTTGTTAGTTTCACTTGTTTTGATAATCCTTTCAATCAAGAAGCAATTTAGAACAATAAATGAGTTACTAATTCNTAAATTTATTTGTAAAAGAAAGGATGTTACAATACATGAAGTACTTGTAAGTTGTTGTGGTTGTCTTAAGTTGAGAGTTGACCAAGCACACGTGTGTTCTTCTTTCTGTCATCCTGCAAGCTATTTAAACAATATCTACTTGTTTTTCTTTCAGTAACTGACTAAAAGAAAAAGACCATTCAAAATATATCCAAAAATACCATTCAAAGCCCCCTGGATGTATTTAATCATCATGAGAGCAATTTGCTTTTATTAAGCAGCTTATTTTAAAGAAAAAATCCCAATATTTACAGTGTTACATCAATTATACCGGGTGACTCAAAAAAGTGTCCCCCTGTTTGAAAAATCACTGCAGAAAAACTACTTGCGCTATAATCTTCAAAATTGATTTTTCTGATAGCTTAAAGATTGTAGTATTGTTTGTGTTTTTTTTGTAATTTTCAAAAAACCAGTCTCTTGGCAAAATAGAAAGTTTCAGAAAATTAGTTTTGCGGAACAGTCGGAAAATGGCCTAAAACGTATGATCAAAAGAAGTTCGAAACAAGAGAAATGCAACTTGTTAGTTTCACTTGTTTTGATAATCCTTTCAATCAAGAAGCAATTTAGAACAATAAATGAGTTACTAATTCTCAAAAACGTTTCCATCTGCGCTAATACACCTTCTGCATCGTGAGATCATTGCATCAAAGCTATTCCGGATCATCTCAGCTGGGATCGCATGGCAAGCTCTGGTTACTGCACGCTGCAGTTCATCCAAATTTTGAGGCTGCTCTTCTGTCGTCTGTGTCGATCTGTGCTATAGTTTCTTTTCATCCAAAAATTACAATGAAACAAACTTAGTGATTTAGAAAACTGCAAGATTTGATCATGCGTTTTAGGCCATTTTCCGACTGTTCCGCAAAACCAATTTTCTGAAACATTCGAATTTGCCAAGAGACAGATTTTTTGAAAATTACAAAAAAAAAACACAAAAAATACTACAATCTTTGAGCTATCAGAAAAATTAATTTTGGTGATTATAGTGCGAGTACTTTTTCTGCAGTGATTTTTCAAACAGGGGGACACTTTTTTGAGTCACCCGGTATATCCAGAGCTTTAAAAATCTAAGAAAACGATAAGAATCGGTAGCAAAAATGGCCTAAAATATGCAATATGCATCCAATGCTGAGCTTGGTAGCCAGTTTCTTAAAACTTAGGCCATNTCGATCTGTGCTATAGTTTCTTTTCATCCAAAAATTACAATGAAACAAACTTAGTGATTTAGAAAACTGCAAGATTTGATCATGCGTTTTAGGCCATTTTCCGACTGTTCTGCAAAACCAATTTTCTGAAACATTCGAATTTGCCAAGAGACAGATTTTTTGAAAATTACAAAAAAAAACACAAAAAATACTACAATCTTTGAGCTATCAGAAAAATTAATTTTGGTGATTATAGTGCGAGTACTTTTTCTGCAGTGATTTTTCAAACAGGGGGACACTTTTTTGAGTCACCCGGTAGGTGAAGGGGCCGTATTTAGATCACAGAAGGTGCCGTATTGAAGGTGAAGGTGCCGTATTTAGATCGCAGAAGTAGCTAACTGCTAATCGCATTTCACAATCCCTTGTCACGAGGCTCGCGTGGTATGGATGGAACTCGAATCCCATCCGTCTGAATTGTTCGGGCTACAAAATCCTATGATTGCACCAGTGCGTCACAACGCCCGCAATTTCGTCCATTTATTGGACTAGAATATAACCCACGACCGTACATGTCGGCAAACGCTCATACATCATTTTGGGTGATGTATGAGCAAAATGTGTCTTCGGGATTCATGACCCAATAGGTTTAGCCTATCTTACTCAAATTAGAGTCGGTCTAAACAAATTAAACTGTCACAAATTTAGACACAATTTTAGGGATACTGTGAACCCAATGTGCCCTATGAATGATGGCATTGAGGTTTGAGGAACACTTTTTGTTGCTGTGCCCTTCTTTTGATGCTCAATGACGAGATCTTCTTGCTGGAGTTTTCCCTGTATTGCGACCATTTGGACAAAGTAATCTTTCAAATGATGTTTTAACGCAGCTTTTACTAGATGGCGATAAAAACTTTTCTAATGACCTCAATAGAAATATTCTCAACTTGACTCCACAGCTCATCCACGGAACTGGTCGGTTTGATTAGGTCGTTTCAAACTTTAGATGTACACCACGCAGCCACATAGTCCCCGGTCGTAAGTTTTCTTTTTCGTTTGTAAAGTCTGTTGATATTAGATGGCAGGCGGTAATATATACGAATTGAAAACTATAAGAGGAGTTTTTCTCCATCAGCGACTTTTCTTGGTCACCATTTTGACATGACATCTAATGTGAAACAGACTTACGCATCAAATCGTTTGTATTAATCAACGTGTATCTGTGTATAGTATTTTTGTTCTTCATGTAATGCCGCGGGGTAGTCGCAGTCTTCTGCTCCGTGTGGTATCGTCCTTGTAGTATTGTAATGTAGATTGTAAGTAGTGTAATCCGCAATATGTCTTGTAAATTTTTTAATGGCATATAAACAAAAATCACTTTGGGTAAAGGCTGACTTCCAGTCACTGGAATTTTCCGAGCGGGCTCAATTTTACACAATAAAGGCTACTCATTTGTAACTCCCAATTCAAATTCAAAGCGAAATTTTCTCTCGTAAATAATAGAATTCCTGTCCGCTCGGAGACTTTCATTGACTTGGAAATCAGCCGTAAGTCAGAAGATCGTAAAACTAAACTTACGGGTAAGTTTCCTTTCCTTTCGCTCTTTTCCTTCCAACTCGACTAGGCCCAGGCTTTGAGCAAACTCATTGCCATACCAAACAAGTAATTCCTGCCCAGGGTAAATGGGTTTGTACGTATGGTAGAAGATCTGACCACGATATTGGACAGCCACAAGGTTTTGTTCATTCTCAGTTCTTGCACAGTTGACGAATCGTAACCAATTCGATTGGCTTTCATCTTCAGCATCGATGTAATGAGATATGCGCTTCTCGGTGATAATCTGTGTTCAAGAAATGTATCAAACATTGTCAGTTACATCAATATTTTACCAAGGCAACTGACTTAAACAATTCAATATCCAGAGGTAGAGAAAGTGTGGAAGCAAGGGGGCACTGCTCCCAGGAAATTGTTCGAATAGTTGTTTGGCCACAGGAAATTTCTCTTCTTTTTCAAAATTTTATCTCTTCGCTCATGAAAGTTATCTTCAAAGTAATAAAAGTCAAATAGATCAATAGCTGTCTGCATTATTTCTTTGTAACGAAAGAGAATATGATACGTTTCCTTGACATAGCCAGTGAATCTATTTTGAGGAAATTTTACCACGAGAAATTTTCCCTGAGATATATGCACTCCAACGAAGTAATACATTTTCTCATTCAATCTTTAATATCGCCTAGAAATGTAGCTTTTTAGGATATATTCACAGAAGAGAATAAAACTGAGGTGAACACTTTGGCAAATGTTGGGGGCGTAGCAAGTTTTGCCTTTTGAAAGGATGAGTAAGACATGCTTCGTTCGTGGCTGTCCTAAATCACTTAATTCCAAGGCTCTGCAAGTCAAGAATACGACCAGATGCGTTCTCATCTATTGCACGGTCGTTTGATGCTTGCAAACAATTGGCATTACATATGACCCTATTTCTGAATTCCAAAGTCATCTCGGAGAGGCTACATTTGGCCGGCCAGCTCAGTCTTTACTAAATTTTATCGATGTTTTACATTTTTAAAGGTTCCCTTCACTCTAAGAAATTTCACGAAATCGCTTGTAACTTGAGAAGCAGCTGGCCGAGACTGAAGACAGTGCCAAGCACATTTTTATGACTTTGATTCAAGACTAAATCTTAAAAGTTGGTTCAGTGAATGATATATCGTGGCCTGATAGAAGTAGAAAATTGTTGGTCCACCAGTATGTACTGTCTTTGCTCTCACGATTTAAATGCTAAGAAAACATAGAAAGCAAGACGAATCCGGTTTTACAAAACAGTTTCCTTCGTGAAAGGTCATAACATACCTTATCATAGGGAAATTAACGATGCATGAAATTAACACAAACCACGAAAATTCACGTTTTAAGCCGCATATATTTTGTTTTTAAAATTTACACGGGTATAAATTACTTCAATTTTAATGTTTTCACTTTAATTTGCGATAATTTGAGTCGGGTAAATTAAATGCACCTAAATTTCCAGCAGCTTAAATTCCTATGATAAGGTATGCTAACAGTATTTACAGTCTACCAGGTGTCCCAAAAAATGTCCCCTCATTTGGTTGACTAGGGTGATATATTAAATAGGGATGTGAATTTGATAAATTTACTTTCATACCTCAAATATCTGAACTTAGATATTGAAACTTTGTTATTTACGTTAAAATGCGTACTTCCTGAATCATAAGCTCCGAAAGCTACGTTTATACATCATCACAAAAATTGCAGATACCAATTGGTTTTTCAAGGAGCATACGATACGAATTTTGTAAGAAATGGTCCTGAAATTTGTTTCTATAAACGAAATTTAATGAGATCTCTTTCCATCCTAAAGTCTCATACACATAAGGGAAGCCTGCTGCAATTTGAAAACATCTAAATCGGAAAACCTGTGTTTTTAGATTGTTCCGAATTTATACCTTATCCAAAAGCAAAAACAGGTCGTCAAAATGTAAGTTAGATTTTAAATATTAAACTTTTGCAGTTCCTGCTTTTTTCATTGTTCCACAAAATTGGATCAAACGGGGGGGGGGCATTGTTTTTTGACACAGTACAATAAACGGAAGAAAGGAAGCTGTAGTTCTTACCCTTACCTCCCAGTTGTAACTAGTCTCAATGGTATCGTCAATACGAAGCTCCCCAACGTAAGGTCCAAATCGAGTCCTCTCGGAGATTTCCTCCCTTGCAAACACACCAGTTCCCGCATTAGGAATCGACGAAATGTCCAGATACAAAGCATCCGGAAGTGTTGCTCTAGCTGCCGAGATCTTGCGATCTGGAAACACAGTTTTGTCTTTCAAACGAAAATAAGGGCCATGAACCGGACAGTCACCATGAAACGACTGGTCACACATTGAGCAATCTAGAATTAAAAAGATCACCTTCAGCACTTGAAATGAGCATTATCTGCCAAGGAATGTTATAGCATCCAAACATGGACGCAAATCCATACAAAAACTGTGATTTGCTTAAGTCTGTTCCAAAATTCGAGGCACTTGGCCCATTATCTGCCCTCCCTTAGTCGAGGCACTTGGCCCATTATCTGTCCTCCCTTAGTCGAGGCACTTGGCCCATTATCTGTTCTCCCATAGTCGAGGTACTTGGTCTATTATCTATCCTTCCTTGGTCTGTTTCAAAAGTCCAGGCACTTGGCTTATCATTTATCCTCTCTTGCTAGTATGAATATGAAGCAAATTTATTAATAATTAGGTATTAATCGAAAGATCTTGAGAGCGGAGTTTGAATTTGAAAAGGAATTCGAGTTGTTTGGAAAGATATTTTGGCAAGTTGCAAACCAATAAGAGAGCGAGTGTTTGCAGGATAATTATTTCATAAAGATATAGCGCCTTTAAAATCAAGAGAACAATTTGAAAAACGAATTTAAAGTTTAACCACCTGGTTTCTTGTCTTTTTTGTATGATTTTACGAACAGTGGAAGTGGATATAATTTTTTCACCAACCCGATATATGAAAATAAACTAGATTTTTTAGTCAGACAACATTTCAATGTANAGTATGAATATGAAGCAAATTTATTAATAATTAGGTATTAATCGAAAGATCTTGAGAGCGGAGTTTGAATTTGAAAAGGAATTCGAGTTGTTTGGAAAGATATTTTGGCAAGTTGCAAACCAATAAGAGAGCGAGTGTTTGCAGGATAATTATTTCATAAAGATATAGCGCCTTTAAAATCAAGAGAACAATTTGAAAAACGAATTTAAAGTTTAATCACCTGGTTTCTTGTCTTTTTTGTATGATTTTACGAACAGTGGAAGTGGATATAATGTTTTTCACCAACCCGATATATGAAAATAAACTAGATTTTTTAGTCAGACAACATTTCAATGTAACGATAAAATATGAATATTCTTACAAAGCCAATGATCAGCATCACAATTTTGACATTCATTACTATCGTCCATTTCTCTCTCCTCGAAATCACGTTCCATCTTCACTATCCCCTGCAAAATTGGAGTATCTTACCATAATCAAGTGTTTAACATGAGTGGGCTAACACAATTTAAAGTGTACAATGTGCTCCTGCTGGGATTCGATCTAGGGATGGATCTTCAGGTCTCCAAAAATCCTCGCTGCAACTCTACTTCGCTACTCAAGAGATTTGTCGGGAGCATTTTTGGAGACCTGAAAATCCATAGATCAAGTACGGCAAGCATATTTTACATTTCCAATTGTGGTAGCCCACTTACATTGAATATTATTTCACGGTCGCAGCTTATGCCGAATGATTAATACATTAGCATCATCAAGCATCATCAAGCATGCACTTCAACATCGTTAGTTTCCAATTTTCAAAACATTGTCACTTTAATGCCTGATTTTTTCAATAAAATAAGATCTGAAAGAGGTAATTGATTGTTCTCGCTCTTCAAGAGCCGATCTGCAATATTTTTGCATAAAATTGAATTTTATCAAATTTTCAAACTAAACTCTTGACGAGTATAAGAAATTTATATCGAATCACAGTAGGCATGGTCAATCTTTTGAGTGTGATTTTCGTGTGGAAGCTCTTACAATGAAGCCAAAATTCTTAGAACACTTTGGCTAATTTTGCCTTGTTTTGCGACATTTTCCCCTTTGCAAAGCTTTGCCCTTCAATAACGTACGTACATACCGGGTGAGTCAGAAAAAACACTCCCCGTTTGAAAGGCCACTGCTCCCTGGATATCGAGGCAATAATATTGGTAAATATATTGTTTAATAGTAGACATGTTCAAATAAATTCTAAATTTTACCAGACTGAAATCGGCCACTCCCTTTTGAAATTAGGAGGGATTTTCTCAAGAAAGCCCCTCCAAGAAACCTTCAAGAACGGCATGAAATCACGACCAAATTTTCGTCATATTTCTGCCTAAATAGCAATGACTTGTACATGCTTTAGCACGTTTTATCCCTTTGGGAGGATGAAAGTGCCATCCCTGGAAACATAACAACAATATTCTCGGAGATTTTATCCTCCCAAGAGGATAGCACCTGCTAAAGCATGTGCAAGTGTGCAAGTCATTGCTGTAAGGCAGAAATATTTGGAAAATTTGCTCGTGATTTTAGGCCTGTTTTGAAGGTTTCTTGAAGAGGCTTTCTGCAGAAAATCGCTCACAATTTTCAAAACGGAGAGGCCGATTTCAGTCAGGTAAATTTTGAATCATATTTGAACATGTCAACCATTACATAATGTATTTGTCAATATTATCGTTTTGATATCCAGGGAGCAGTGGCCTTTCAAACGGGGATTCTTTTTTCTGACTCACCCGGTATATAAACAAAATATATTTTTCAATGAAAATAAAACACGAGTCATCGTGAAAGGCATGATTTTGCAAAGCGCTAGAACTATCTAAAGACTGTTTTTTTGGGGGAGAGTAGGCGTAGGAGACAGGGGGGCTAGGGGGCTCCAGCCCCTCTAATCTTGGAAAATGTATCGCATTTCAGGCTCTATTCGGGCTGTTTGAACGCACTAAAGTCATCATATTCGGGCAAAATCCATGATAAGCCNACTTGTACATGCTTTAGCACGTTTTATCCCTTTGGGAGGATGAAAGTGCCATCCCTGGAAACATAACAACAATATTCTCGGAGATTTTATCCTCCCAAGAGGATAGCACCTGCTAAAGCATGTGCAAGTGTGCAAGTCATTGCTGTAAGGCAGAAATATTTGGAAAATTTGCTCGTGATTTTAGGCCTGTTTTGAAGGTTTCTTGAAGAGGCTTTCTGCAGAAAATCGCTCACAATTTTCAAAACGGAGAGGCCGATTTCAGTCAGGTAAATTTTGAATCATATTTGAACATGTCAACCATTACATAATGTATTTGTCAATATTATCGTTTTGATATCCAGGGAGCAGTGGCCTTTCAAACGGGGATTCTTTTTTCTGACTCACCCGGTATATAAACAAAATATATTTTTCAATGAAAATAAAACACGAGTCATCGTGAAAGGCATGATTTTGCAAAGCGCTAGAACTATCTAAAGACTGTTTTTTTGGGGGAGAGTAGGCGTAGGAGACAGGGGGGCTAGGGGGCTCCAGCCCCTCTAATCTTGGAAAATGTATCGCATTTCAGGCTCTATTCGGGCTGTTTGAACGCACTAAAGTCATCATATTCGGGCAAAATCCATGATAAGCCCCCCCCCCCCTATAAACGCTGGGCATCTCCTACGCTCATGGGGAGAAAGGGCTTTAAGTGGTCTGTATCTAACATGCCCCTGCTTTTTGGCGGCAAGAAAAGGACACCAATTTGGAAATAGGTCGTCAAATTAATGGTCCAAAAGCAAATTACTCTCCAAAGTGTATCAAAGCAAATTACTGTTTTAATGGTCTGAAATAATATTACTTTTTTATTTTTTATTTTTACTTTTGTGAGCCGGAGGAAGGCTTTGCTTGTCAATGTCATATTTGAGGAAGGTTTAGTAATTTTACTTGCAAATTTGAAAAATTGTGGGTGATTTTGGCAACAGCAACTGGTCTATAGATTTTAGGGTTATGAACAACGCGAGGAGTTCGAAAAATCTGGTTATTTTGAATTGATAAAATGAGGAAGGTTTAACTAAATGAAATTGGCTTCCGGAGGAAGGTTTGACCTTTTTCTGGACTCCGGCAATAACCAAAAAATCAAAACGGTAACTATATTGCTAACGAAGGCAATAATAGCAAATAAAGATTATGAAAATAATGATAACAAGCAGCAAGATCATGTCACGATAGAAGGTCTACGATGCCAACGAGACTGAAACCAATGTCAGCTGTTATCAAAGAAAGAAAGATTTGATTGATTGATTTGATTTTATCTTTTTTACCCATGGAAGAAAGAAAGAAAGAACGAAGGTAGCAATTTTTGGCCACTGGGACTATCTAAATCGATCCTAGAAGGCCGCACCAATGGTACGAGAAACCGAGGAAGACCGAAACGTCACTGGATAGATGACATCAAGACATGGATTGGGTTACTAGCTTGGGATTCTATACTGATATCGTAATGAACATAGAGAACAATGGCGAAGTTTGTGTTGGATGTATGGTTTTCTTATCATAATAACTACTTAACCTAGATGCTAAGCAAAAGACGGCTTAAAAACTGGTGTTTCGTCAAATTCTCAGGACTGAATTTGCTAAAGTCCCAATGGCTACTGTCCCAATGACTTTTTAACTCTGTTCCTCCAGATATAGTTTCCTTCAATTATACACGATATAGAGCACCATTTCATAACATTCTTTATATCTTCTTTACTTTGAGAGAAAACTCTCAATCCATTCCATACGTCTCTTTTTACACAAACAAGCGACCCAAAAAAAGTATAACGAGCTGCACTGAGAATCCATTTATCTCCATAGATATTCACATAAATCTTTATTATGTCCTTCTCTTGATAAGCATTTTCCAAATACAAATCATAACAAACAGTTATTTCCACTATTGTACACTGCCTCTGTATACGATTAAGAACGACTATGTCCGGTTTACGATGAACAATCTGCCTAATTCCTTCTTTAAATCCAGGAAATATAGTTTCTGCTAACAGGTTGGATGAAATTCTTGCTCGTGGCTTATGTTCCTTTATGAATTCTGCAATCTTATTCGCAATTCGATCATGGCGACGTGAATAGAAATTTTTAAACTCATTGCAACCATCTCACAGTGATCCAGAGCATGGAAACAATTCGAAAACACTAAACCTTGCAAATTCAAAAACTTTTAACTCTACCATAAAGAGGATACTTTAAGCTATTTAGAACAAAAATCCGTATGGAAATCGGACTAACGAGTGTGGAGAAATTGCAATTTGAAGTTGACCAAAATTGTTAGGCATTGTTTTTGTTTACATTTCCGGTGTATCACTTTTTAAATGGGCCTAAAACAAATATTTCAACTTTTTATTTCTCCAGTCATACTTATCCGATTTCAAGAAACTTTTTTTTAAGTTAAACCTCAATGTTTAAGCAATTAAACAGCATAACAATTCAGTGCAATTATGTCCATTTATATGTTAATTTCTCACATATTTACCATTGTGTATTTTTAGCAGTAAAACAACACGAGACCCCAAATTTTTTTCGTTTCTGGTGCAAACAAAAAAGTGAGTAAAAAAGAGTCTTAGAAACTCATTTCATACTACACTGTAGGTAATGATGAACATTTCTGCCAAACGATTTGTACAGGTTCGTACAGGTAGAAATTGTATAGCTCATTCACAAAATTAAGTCATTTTAGGCCCATATGTGCTATTTTCTGTGATTTTCAGTTACTAAAATTTATATTGTAATTCAAGGTGGTTCTACTGCATGATTTTTCTAATTGTACGATGGTAACTGATTGCAATTGTGAAGTTTTAAATTTCAAATTAAATGAGAATTCTTTCATTTTATAAGAAGCAAATTAAGAATTAAATGACGTGCACAGTACACATAGGTCCAACGCAGACAATCAAACCGATGGGGATACAAAGCTCAAGTCTTAAGTCCACCTTTCAATCTAGCAACTACCGTTCATTTATATATGTCTTGAACAAGAGCTTCTTCTTGGTTTGGAACATAAAAAGTTTCACATGCCTGCACTTGTCGCTTCGATGCATTTTGTCTAGCGTGGGCAATGGCTGGTGCCGATGTGATGAGCATCCGGACAAAGATATCATGAATATTTGCTGTCACAGATGTTAGTCGCGATCTGCAACCAGCACCACTTCTGAAATTCCTTATGTGCTTGTTCCAAGATTCTTTTGATTTGGAATTTAAAACTTCACAATTGCAATCAGTTACCATCGTACAATTAGAAACAAAAATCATGCAGTAGAACCACCTTGAAATACAATATAAATTTTAGTAACTGAAAATCACAGAAAATAGCACATATGGGCCTAAAATGACTTGATTTTGTAAATGAGCCATAAAATTTTTACCTGTACGAACATGTACAAATAGTTTGGCAGAAATCTTCATCGTTACCTACAGTGTGGTATGAAATGAGTTTCTAAGACTCTGTTTTACTCACTTTTTTGTTTGCACCAGAAACGAAAAAATTTTGGGGTCTAGTGTTGTTTTACTGCTAAAAATACACAATGGTAAATATGTGAGAAATTAACATATAAATGGACATAATTGCACTGAATTGTTATGCTGTTTAATTGCTTAAACATTGAGGTTTAACTTTAAAAAAAGTTTATTGAAATCGGATGAGTACGACTGGAGAAATAAAAAGTTGAAATATTTGTTTTAGGCCCATTTAAAAAGTGATACACCGGAAATGTAAACAAAAACAATGCCTAACAATTTTGGTCAACTTCAAATTGCGATTTCTCCGCACTCGTTAGTCCGATTTCCATACGGATTTTTGTTCTAAATAGCTTAAAGTATCCTCTTTATGGTAGAGATAAAAGTTTTTGCATTTGCAAGGTTTTGTGTTTTCGAATTGTTTCCATGATTTTCACATTCTGGATCACAGTGCATTTAAAAGGTGCGCTACAGACTCTGTACGTCTGTGACAGGACGGGAATTCTGGACTGTGTTCTCGATTCCACATCATAATAATCATAATGTTTACAATAACAATAATAATAAAAATACTAGTTTTAAACAAACCTCTATCCTAGGTTGTTTCTTCTTGGGCCGACCTTTCTTGCCGGTGTGTTTCGTGGAACGAGGCTCCTTTTTTACCTCCTTCTTGCCCGGTTCCCTCTTCACCTTGATCAAAATCTCTTTCGTCTTAAATTTTGTCGGCTTCATTTCAACAGTCCCATCTTCTTGCTCAATCTTCTCTATTTTAGGTTGTATCTTCTTGGGCCGACCTTTCTTGCCAGTGTGTTTCATGGAATGAGGTTCTTTTTTTACCTCCTTCTTGCCCGGTTCTCTCTCCACCTTGATCAAAATCTCTTTCGTCTTAAATTTGCTCGGCTCCGTTTCAACACTACCATCTTCTTTTTTAATCTTTGTTCTTCCTTTTACTAGTAGCTTCTTTTTGATCTGACTCTGTACAAGCTTCTTCTTGACTCCTGGTTTTTTAATCGTTGTCTTCCATAGTCTTTTTTGTGTTACAAGTGCTAATTTTTTCCTCGCCTTTCTTGCTGCACTTGCGGCTGCTACAAAAAATAAATTCCATCTAAAGTCTTAAAGGTAATGTGTCCATATAAGGCCAGCGTATACCCAACCTGTCAACATCCATCAAATTCTCGGCAAATGATTGGTTGCTATTCAAACTGATCACATGAATAGAGAAAATTGTTGTAATGCGTGATTGAAAAGAAATTTGAATTGATCACATGCCTTGCTCTGGGAGGCCTACTTGTATGGACACATTACCTTTAACTATCTATGCCCCCTGGCAGTAAATTGAAGATAAAAGCAATACCATTAGCGCTATCGTTTTCAACTAGGGCTTAATCGAAACCTCCATTGAAGCGCCATGTTATATTGTGTGTCGTTTTTAAGTTTGGGTAATATCAGATGATGTAAAATAGATGTTTGTAATGCTTAAAATGAAGAAGTCGCTAGAACTCTTAAGGGGACTAAACTCCAGTTGTTCACCTCAAACATGAAAAGAAACATAATACAACATGGCGCTCCAGTAGAGCTTTCGATCAAGCACTCGTTGAAAACTATACCGGATGAGTAACAAACCACCCCCGTTTGATATCAAGGCAATAATATTCGCAAATATATTGTTTGATGGTGCACAGGTTCAAATAAATCTTAAAATTTACATGACTGAAATCGGCCACTCCATTCTGAAATTAAAGATTTTCTAGAGAAAGCCCCGTTAAGGTTACTGTAACCCTTTATGCAATGATTATGGAAACACTATTTTCTTCGGCCGTTTAAGATTTAACTAAGAAAATTATATACCATTCAAAGCAGAGTTTCACGAGGACTACTATAAAACTATAGTCATTTGAATAAATAAAAGTGCAAATGATTTTCGAGTATTTTTTGGTAAAATCGACAACCCTTGCGAAAACAATTTTGCGTACCTCATCAGGATCTTTTCGACCACGATCAATTCACGAAAGACACAACACTGTCGTTTCTCGATTATTTGAAAAAATAGTCTTTGATCAGGTATTTAATTACTTTACTGAGAATGAATTTTTCTACTCAGACCAGTCGGGTTTCAGGCTCTTTCACTCCGTATTGTCTTGCTTACTAAAGTGTACAAATGACTGGTATCTCAACTTTGACAAAGGGCTCTTTTCTGGAGTTACTTTCATCGACTTAAAGAAAGCCTTTGACACTGTTGACCACGATATTNGTATTTAACCCTGTTAAAATAAATCAAAATGAAAAATGAAATGAAACGCCGTAAACTGCAAAAACGTGGCACTGATTTTTGATATAAAGTAATGTCTTGAAACAATGCAATTCTAAATTACTGTTACTGTTTAACCCTATCAAACCTAGGGGGCGGGGCGCTGAATGTCATCATTTTTTTAATTTTCCTTCGCAAAGCAAGTGCAATTTAACCAGAGCATACATAAAAATTGGACTGATGTCATTACCGCTTGGACTGATGTCCTTACCGCTTTCGTTTTTTGGTAATCACTGATTGAGGAGTTTTAGTACAGAACTCTTATGATTTTCAAAATGCAACATTGTGACGTCATGAGCAGGTCACATGACATATCTAAAAATATATTTCATTTATATTTTCACCTTATGATGCACTATGCACATATGCCAAGCCTCTTGGCTCTAGGTTGCACAGAACAGAATAAAGCAGGGGGGGGGGGGGTGAATCAGAACACCCAAGTTTTTCTAGAGCATCAAATACCCTAGACTTGATAGGGTTAAAATGTCTTTTGTACCTTTGTAAAAAAGTCGAACCGGTGGATCTATCAAAAATCCCCGACTCAATATTGTAGTGTAGCTTTGTGACCATGTGCGCGAAGTTATAAGCAATTTGATTCGCCCGTTAGGTACGCAAATTTTTCTTAGTACCGCCCCCTCGACTGGTACCCCAAAATACTGTTTCGAGAAATCAGGCTTTTATCAAAATGAAGCAAAAAGCGCAGGAAAAACGATTATGATGTAAACAGAAAGCCACCTTATGATGAGGATTATGTGCAAACAAAAAGCCACAGGTCAAGCAATCCTAGTTTATGTAATTTTTGTGCCAACGGTGTTCCATAAAAGTCTCCGTTTTCAAACAGTAAGGGCCTGTTTGCATGGGAGTTTTCAGCCCGGGCTGAAATGTCAACCCGTTTAACCGGGGTGAAGCTTGTAACAGGAGGTTAATGATTAAGTACAAAAATAGAATAAATTACCAAAAAACAAAAATTGCAACAATAAACAGTAAATCTGGTTNGAAGCAAAAAGCGCAGGAAAAACGATTATGATGTAAACAGAAAGCCACCTTATGATGATGATTATGTGCAAACAAAAAGCCACAGGTCAAGCAATCCTAGTTTATGTAATTTTTGTGCCAACGGTGTTCCATAAAAGTCTCCGTTTTCAAACAGTAAGGGCCTGTTTGCATGGGAGTTTTCAGCCCGGGCTGAAATGTCAACCCGTTTAACCGGGGTGAAGCAGGAGGTTAAACCGGGGTGAACAGTATTGTAACAGGAGGTTAATGATTAAGTACAAAAATAGAATAAATTACCAAAAAACAAAAATGCAACAATAAACAGTAAATCTGGTTTCTCTGTGATTAGAGCTTGGGGAAAGTTGAGATTGATAAACAAATGTGATTTATTAATATAAAACGAACAGAACGGGAACCTGTTACCAAATTTTGAGCTTCATTGCTCAAACCGCTGAGCTATCGTACAATAGATTCTCGTCAGTGCACTGGTAGTAATATTTGCTCACACTACCCATTTCCTGTGTGGTCCGGTAGAGATTTGTAGTTGGATAGATATACTGCGACTGGAGTACTGAGGAGAATCTGTGGCCATATAACTCAGTGGATTTACAACATCGTAGTTATCGCCATTGATAGACTTGCCGGATGCCCTGACTACGAGGCCATAATTTCTCGAAACCTTGAGATAATTTAATAAATGTTCCTTGAACAGGTGTAACACCTGGTTCGTATTGTGGTGTACATCATCAGTGGTTCGTCACACACAAAGATAACACAGATAGACATTTTATCATTTTATATTTGTACAATTCATTTCCAGGTCTATCTGCATAGCTTTCTATGGTTACGGTGAGGCGACGAAGGTCCCTGCCATTGTAACCAGCTACGAATTCAACTCACAAAACCAAAATCTTGCTCGTTTATACCTTGAGCACAGATTGAGAACAATAACTTCGTCTAATTGATTGACAGTGAGGTAGCTTTTACTCGTTAGCTTATAACAACCTATATTATAATGTGCTGATGTGCGATAAGTGATTGCTCAATTGAGTCCAATACATAATTTCATCCGATTTCATCAAATATGTTTTCTAACGTTAGACAATTACGTTGGAGCTTCACATATCACACGGAATTCCTTCTATTACATTCTGGATAACTGAAAACTTGCCAATCCCACACAGGCATAAATCAACATCTGTAGAATAGGTTTCTTCGACAATTTTCAGGACATTTCCACTAACCTAGTGTCCTTGCTACGTTTTATGAAGGAGGTCAAACTGAGCAAAATTTTTAGATCACCAATGTCTTCTGAGCTCCCGATCGAGATTGGCGCAATCTGATTGGTCCGTCAAGATGAGGCTGGTCAGAGAAATGAGCAAAAACAATTTGATTTCTATCCTGTGATGCAGTATGTTTAAACGGTAAAATAACATTGACAAACCTGCTTTAATCTGGTCTCTTTGAGTTTGTCTGCAAGCAAAACAGTCACCACACCATCCAGCTTTATAGTTCAACCTTGCATTTTCCGACGAGCTTCTTTTAGGACGCCTTTTCCTTTTCACTAGACGATTTTTGTTTTGACGTTGACTTGAACCAACCGATGGAGGACGACGTCTCTTGAACTGTGAAGCATCATTTATTGATATTCGCTCCAGCAGCACTGCAAGCTCTTTACCAACACCATCTGTAGAAAACAATTATGCAATAAATCTTTAAAATTTCCAGGAAAAGGGAAACCTTCATGAAACAAAGTGAGAAGGCCTTTGATTAGACACTGATCACGGTAGTATGCCAATGATAACACTGGCAAAGTAATATCGCAATAAGAAAATGTCTGTTAGGATATCCTGTAACAGAATATCAATTTGTTCAGGATACAAGCATTTGCCGCTATTGTTTAAAACAAAAGGCAAATGATGTAGTCTGAAAAAATTCAATCATCATAAACGCCCGCAAACTAGCCTGCATGCAGACGCTGCTAATGTCTCTGAAAGGAAATCATTAGAGTCCGCACGCAGGCTAATGCAAACAGCTACTACGGCCACTTTTTAGGGATACTATTGTTCTACAGATCCCACTATGTAATATACGCTGCTGAGCATGAGTTCATGATAATTCCGGGGATCGACTAAACAACCTGCAGACACAGTCCTCTTCATATCCCCAACAATAATCGAATAGTAGTTGATTCGGAAATGCAGCTCGACGTCATCTTTTCTCAAATCTCCATTTGCAGCTATGTCAAATATCAAGAAGGATGAAACGTGTTCCATTTTAAAACGCCTCTTCTGTCCGTCCATTTGCATGCTTCTCGCAGTTTGTATTATTACTTCAAGCGACCTGTTTTCTTGTTACGATCAACAGCTATTTGTGTTGGATGTGTATCGTGTCATCGTGTTATGTGTAGAAAACAGAGCCATTACGTACAACAACGATTCTATCAAACAATCATCTTCTAAATGAACATTAGACTGTCATTTATTCATTGCCCCCCCCATATTTGTTCATGGAGCAGGATTTGCTTTTATCATAACTTATCTGTTAAGGCCCAGCAAAAAAATCTTCATCCATACCAACCAAAATACGGCTTAAAATAAATGCTACCATTTGGACCTACGTATGAAAAATATATTTGTAATTTCTTTTAATGTTAAATACATAAACACGCAACTGGATTACCAACGACTTCCTGGAAAACTAGCAATTCTTGTCAAGTGAATCCGGCTGTAAATCATAGTTATAATCAACATATTAGCATTATCTGTGTCGATAACAAAATGTCAAATGCATCCCAATCCAATTTGGGCCTATGTTTCCACTTCACAAATTTGATCTCAAGAGATTAAATATAATTTCCACTGAGCCAGTGAACGTCTGCATTCAACAAGGGGTTCTTAATAAAAGTAGAAGGAGAGACAGGATCTTCAGATTCCCAGTCCATAATGCTAATCCAAAGTGAAGAGCCCACTGCTATTTTTACATGAAGGCGAAGGTGAAGTTGCGTTTTTTAGCGCCAAGCGATGGGATCGCAGAAGTAGAGAAGACCTAATCGAGTCCGCGACCCCTTGTCATGACGCTCAAATGGCGGGGCTCTACCTGGGATCGAACCCTGTCCGCCTGACTGTTCTGGCTGCAAAGTCAGAGGATTACACTACTGCGCCACAACACCTTCAATAAAGCAAGCTGGTGAAATACGGAACGCAAAACGATTGGATTTATTGAATTTGAACCGTTTCACAACCTTTGCATTTTGTTCTGCTGAAATCTTTGCTTTTCTCTTTCTTTGCACTATGTTTGTTAGTATTCTCAATGTTGAAATCAAAGTGCGAGTAAACATTAATTTACAACTGCATTTAAACGAATTTAAGACCCATGATGGATGTGCTAACGTGCATCCAAAAACAATGGGAACAATACAAGCCCAATTCCCCAAACAATATTACCCCTCATTGCACCAGGCCACAACAGGGGGCTTGGGTCATTCAGCGTTATCCAAATAACATTCTAAGGCAATAGAGCACGGCAGGGGTACAGTAATTGGTTACTGTTCCTTTTAGGCTACGTTCACACTGCTCCGTTTTCATTTCTATTTGTTTTTGTTGATGAAAACGCTGCCCGTCACATTGCTCCGTTTTCAAGTGAATACGCTATGAATACGATAGAAATTCACACTGCTCCAGCACACGGTGCGCCCAGATCTCCAATTTCGAGAATAAATTCATAGCTCGAGAAAGGAAACTGATAAAAATGTGGTTGAGGGCTCGTTAGAAAAGTTTCCTAAAGAAGGACATGATGCTAATGATGATTTACGATTTTCTGAAATATGGGGGCCTGGGGCCAATTTCCATATTTGGGCAATTTTGACAAAATAGTACTGTACTGTAATTTAATTGCAGATTCATTTTTAGTCCTGCAAACCGTGAATGCATTTGCGAATTGATTTTGAACACAGAAGATAGAGATAATTATCAAATTTTGCTTTCCTTATTCAACATAATTTTGAGAATTACTCAGTCAGTCAAGGAATCTAGAACTGTCAGAACAAAGAGAGTGAGATCATTAGGGCTCGAAATCATGAGTCATATAAAAGACTCAATCTTAAACGAACAAGGTCGGTCATGGATAATGATAATACCTACTGTTCATCAGATGTGTGGACATAGTTGGGAAATGTTTGAGTGGAATAATGGGAAATCAATTGCGAAATGGAGCGATAATCCACTGGAAAATTGGAACAAGCATGTTAGGTCGTTTCAAAGTGGGCCATGCGCAAGGGCAAGGCAAATATCGATCAAAAACAATATTCATGACATATTCTGGCGTATGCTCATTGTGTCAAATCCTCGCATTGCCTCAAAGCGACCACGTTCTTGTTGTTTAATGTGTGGAGAAGTAGGTCACACCGCTCGATCTGCCAAGCATCAAAATGTGCAACATTTTGCAACTGAAGAGGAGACGAAGATAGCATCAACATACATATGAATGGTTTCCCCCTATAATGCAGAGGTGTGTGTGATGCGATGATGCTGATTGAAGAATGAAATACTATATGGCTATAATAAAGAAATACTTCCCTTTGTCAAAGTTCATAATATGGAAATAATCTCCTGTCATTTTTTTATCAAGAAAACAGCGTACTTTAAAACCGTCACTAAGCCCCCCTTTGACCCCCTGTTCATCAACCCCCTTTTCTAATTGAAATTTAGGATGAGCTAAGGCTAGTAGTTTGTTGAGGAAAAGAAGCATGGTATCGAAAGAAATACTTTGCTATTGCTAGATGCAAGATGAAAAGAAACATATGAGAGGACACACATTTGAAATTTTGATGCCCTGAAGCACCCACCTATAAACATTCCCCACCCTTTATTCCTTAACCCGCCTTAACCGAAATTTGCATTTTCTAACCCTTTGAAGTGCATAAAGTAACAAGAAAGCAACCGCATATCTCCGCAACGATCCGCACTTCTTGAAATCTAGATAATGTAACAAGGCGTTACAGAAAGTGCGAAGAATAAGAAATTTTTTCTGTGCTCACAATTTTGAAATAATATCTGATTGTTTGAAGTTAGCTGGAAAGCTTATTCTCCCAGCTTCTAAATAAGCCTATGGCCATTGTTGTAGCTTTAGGGGAAGCGAACTAGTGATAAAAAATGTGATGTATACTTTTTTAGACAAAACACTGCTCAAAAAAATTGTTCAATGAAAGTTTGTTTGACGTGCAACTTTGGAGTGCTGTATCTGCGGAACGGATGGATATTTTGAGGTCTGCTTTTTTTCATCTCTTAGTATAAGATATATCAAGATAAAATAAGAGGATATATGCAACTGAAAAATGTGCTTTGTAGGTTTAGAATCAAAAACTCAAAAATCAATATTTTCCCACCCTGGGCACACTAAGCAGCAAAAAAACGATGTTGTTAATCCCCATAGAAATGCTAATCCCTTTTTAAAAACAAAGCCTTTTGTTAGTAGATGTCAAAAAGGCATCAATTGCGAGTTTGTAGGCCATTGTAATCAACAACAAAGGAATACAAAGGAATGCAAAGCATTTCAAACGGCTCCGTTTTTTGTGTTCACACTGAATGACCATACCAAGTCTTGGGTCTTGCCTAAGAGCCATTATTTTGATATTTTTCATCATCCTTCAAGTCTACAATGATACAGTAGTTTACATTTCTTTCTGACATTTATGACCAAACTAGGAGCTTAATATACAAAAAGGAATTAATCTGGTAATCATCAGCAGTGCTTTTTGCAGTATGCTTCAAAACCAGGCAGCCCTAAAAAGAGCTAAAGTTGCTAATTTTAAAACCAATTACAAGATCAGTTATCCATGAGAAAAAAATTTGGTATTTGTTCTACTTGCCACAAAAATAAATTAAAAAATTGGCCATGAAATCAAATTTTGGTGGTTTCTCAAACAGGAGTACTTTTTGGGACACCCGGTAGAACCGGGGTTATATGTTCCAAGTGAGGAATGATGTCATGGTGATTTTAGCTGAATTTAGATGCAGTTTTTGGTTCTCCTAGAAATATTTCGGCAGTTTTATGGCTTTTAACACCCACCTACGACCCCCACTTGAAACACGATGAAAGAAACAAAAATATCAAATTATTTAGCATTTTTGTACTGGGTGTCCCAAAAAAAAGTATACAGATTTGGTCAACCGTAACGATCAGAATTTAGCATGAATCAATCCGAAATCATTTTTAAAACATTACTCGATAGTTAACTTGAACATAGATACCTTGTTTGTCGATATTGGTGCTTTGAGAGTAGATATATTAATCTTCAAAGGACAAATTTGCCTCCACCTCCAAACCAGAGCTTTGGCATTTTGGCCTATGCAAATCAACAATAGACTTGGAAGATTTTGAACCAGTAGGAGGAAAATTAAAAACTGCACAACAAATGCTTTTCACAAAATACAGTTTACGTGACTCTATCATCAAGGGAGCTCCGAAGTAAACTTTATTCATTTTAAGTGAAACAAATTGTGAATATTGCTTAGGCCAAAACACCAAAGCTCTGGTTTGGAGGTGGAGGCAAATTTGTCCTTTGAAGATTTATATCTCTACTCTCAAAGCACCAATGTCAACAAACAAGGTATCTATGTTCAAGTTAACTACCGAGTAATGTTTTAAAAATTATTTCGGATTGATTCATGCTAAATTCTGATCGTTAGGGTTGGCCAAATCTGTATACTTTTTTTTGGGACACCCGGTATTTCAGAAAATTTTCAAATTTGGAACCTTTTTTGACTTACTAATTCTGAAGGGCTGTACTGTACCTTGTCTTGCAAGCAGTATGCTTTGCTTCTGCATGTCTGTGGAAGTCCTTGGTTCTACCATAATGGTCTTCTTGCTCTTTCTCTATCCTAAAATGCAACAAGGAGAATTAGATTTATGACCTGAATCATTGTTTTGACTCCAAATTTTATTGAATTGAACTTTCCTGTCTTGCCTAAACTACAACTCAGTACGTTATTGTTCAAAAACCTGGACAAACGGTCACCATTTTTTTGGGGTGGCAACAATTTTTGATGACACCTTTGGATAAAAGCTGTAAACAAGCTTGAGGCTATTCTCCAATATTTTCCAAAACAGTCCCAGAGCTGTTGAAGAAAAATATTTTGCATTCGCATGCATTTTTACTTTGATGCTCAAATGAACTCAAGAAAAAATTTTTTTTGTCCTCCAACTGGTGCTTGGAATATATGTTTTGCTTTGCATTCTTAGCAATGCTTTCCTGAGGCACTTAATTGTCCCTGTTTTTTAACAGTTTGTGCATGAGTACTTGTTGCAGACCTCATTAATGTGCGTGAGCGCACGAGCGCTGCTCGCAGGCACAAGATATCATTTCACATTTGTTGCTGGCATCTTTACTGTACTCAGAGCGATTTGATTGAAGGAATATTTTCCCCAAGGCTGGAAAATGTCTGGCAGCGCCGCTGCCAGGAAATTGTTGATGAAAATGACTCGCAGGAAAGTTGTGATTATTTCGCAGGAAATTTCTGGCATATTCTCAGTAATGATAATATGGAGTTTCTTTCCTGTTTCTATTTCTCATTTGCCAACTATATTTTTGTAATACTTTCTGTTTGAATGGCGTCTTTTACTAGCTATCGGATGACCCAATAAAATGTGAAACTTTTGAAAATCACCAATATTTGATTGTATAACCGATCTTTAAGTTTTCTTTTTGTGTAAACGTATTTTTTCTATAAGAAACTAAGAATTTGAGCCAGTACTGAAAATTTTTTTAAATTATCAGATTTTGAGTACTCAGGGTTTTTACGAGTTCCATAACAATCTTCATGTTTGCTGACTGTTCCCTCGTGAACATTTCAAAACAAAGTTGTTTGAAGCATTTCGAATGTTTGGACATTACTCAAGCACCTTCTGAGTAATAAGATAAAATAAGCAAAAATGAAGTAAAATTATGCTAAAGATTCCTTGACTAAAATAAATAGTTGCTCACATACTTTTTCCCGATCCTGGAGTTTCTTAACTTTTTAGCGATCTGAGAGTTTCGTTTTTTATAAAGAGTCTGCGCGCAGGCTAATAAAGAGTTACTGTACTTATGAAAAGAATAAGTGTATTTGTATCAAAGACCAAATATATTCAATAGATAATCATGTTATTCTCCTGTGAAAGACAAGACAAAATTACGGCATGAAAAAGCATGTTTTGGGCAATACTATTCTACAAAATATTGTATTTTTAGCCAAAGAGCTATTTCTTGCGATTTCATATGAAGTTTCAAGTCTTACATAATATGAGAACTTCGTCAAGGAGATAGAAAACCAATTTATGTGGTATAGCGAGATAAAAATTCGATTTGATAATCAATTTATGCAGTGGCGTGGCCACGGGGAGGGATGGCGGAATTGCCCCCCCCCCACTTCTGTCAAAAGATGGTCCTCGAGATTTGTTCAAAAAATAGGAGCAAGTAGCTCGGTATAGGTAGGGTATGAATTTTCCAAGAAATGCTGGAAAATGACTAGGAGAATCACTCTAAGCCAAAGTAAAGGTTTGCATTTAAAATTTTCCCAGACCTACTATCACAGAATTTTCAAGGCTTCCATTTCGGGGTCACGCAAACATTGGATTGTGAGAAACGTTCTAAGACAAAGTATAAGGTCTTTGCGCAAAAAATTTCCCAAAGATGGTGATTCTTAGAAAACTGTCACAAAATTGCCAACATTTCCAATTGGTAAAGATGGGATGGAGATAGGGATTCTAAGCCAAAGAAAATGATGTTTACTCAAACAATTTTCCTGGGGATGCTAACTTTTAAAACAAATTTCACAAAATGGTCAAAAATTCTATATTAATATTGGCAAACATGTGATAGAGAGAAGCGTTCTAAGCCAAAGTAGAGGGCATGTCCTCAAAGAATTTTCCTGGGGGCTTCACCATTTTACCACCCCCAATTAATTTGTTCTGGCCACGCCACTGATTTTATGTGATTCCAACGCCATTTTAAGACTTTGCAATATGTCCAAAATTTATTTGGTCCTTGCCACAAATGTGCATTAAATAAGTATATAATATATATATTCAAATTTTGCTGATTTTTCAAAAAGTTTTACTTTATTGGGTCACCAAGTATTACTATTAAAACACCCCTGCACTTCCTAGTTAATCAGTCTGATAAGCTGTTTTTCAATTAGGAATGTAATTATTAGGCTAGAATTGTTAAAAGGTACATGGAAAGCTATTACTTTGTTAGTATGGGAGTTAATTTCGGATAGGATTTAGGGATGATAGAAGAAATTTTATATGTCACTGAAACATCTTATAAATCCTACTTGCAGGAAATGTTGGCTAGGTTTCGCAGGAAATTTTGATTTTTGCTGCCAGGAAGAAAAACCATTTTTCCAGCCCTGTTTTTTCCAATCATTTGCTCGCAGGCACAGAATACTTTTAATGAGGCCTGACTTGTTGAGCATTGCATAGTGAAGTCTAAAGGAGAATCAGAATATTTAGTCAAAGTTTTTTTCTGATTTTGTTCATTTTGTGATGTCAACACAGTATGTACAAAATTTTGTCAAATTTTTGGCACACCTAACCTGTCTTGTGTCTTCCATGCACTTGAGATTTTGTTGCAAGCAGGCCAGGTTGGAAACCATGCATAATTTGCCATATGTGTAGTAGCAAATGAAGTAAAAATTGAAAGGTGCGAGGTGCGAGCTGCGAGCGCAGAGTTAAAAAAGCTGCGAGACAAAAAATTAACAATAGATCGTTTGTTTGCTTATGCGAGAACCTTTCATTCTAGCTGCAAGCAGCGATTTTTGGTACAATTTTATATTTGCGAGTGAATGCAAGTTAATGTCTGTAATCTGGCCTGTCTGTGTCTGAATCAAGCTGAAACTGAACCTAAACATAAAAACAACCTCTGCAGTACACCCTCTTGATGGAAAATTCTGTTAACTTGGTTAGCCGAAAATTGAATCAGTGTGAGCAGAGCAGATAAATTTAAGGAAATAACAAAATAGGCTGAGTGAGCTCGATCCCATAAATACTCATACAATAACAATAACATATATGTCTTTGGTATCTTGAAAGCTAGGCCATAAAAGGACTCCTCTGGACCAGATGACGAGTACAAGTAGATGCAGGGGCGGTGCCAGCCCTGAAAAAGTGGGGTGGACAAGTGATAGAATTGATTGCCAGAAGGTATACCGAATGTTTTTTACATCGATTTTGCTTGAGAATAAATACCGACCTGAGAAAAGTGGGGTGGACATGTCCACCCCAGTCCACCCCCTGGCGCTGCCCCTGAGTAGATGAAGTTTTCTTTCAAGCGAGTCGTTGACTACCGCATACAACATTGAAAACACGGATACATCAAGACCAAGAGTAGGTAGTCTACCCACACAGCTTAGGCCCATTTGAAAACGTAAATATTCATTCGCAAACCTATTTAACATTATTTAACAAGCATACCTTCTCTTCGTGAAACTTCAATGATCACGTTAGAACTGCCAAAACTTCCCATTGCAGTTGATTTGTGCCATAATATATTTTTTTCTGCCAAACAATTTTGCCTGACTTCTTCCCGCCGTCTGCATGCACACCTCCTTCGTTGCATGCTTTTAAATTCTCAATATTGCTTAAAAATTGCTGTAATTGCTCACATGGGACAACCTCGTTTTGGAGAAGAGCCTTCAAATTGTTATGTCAACAACTCAACAACACATTTTGCTTTGCTTTTGCTGAGGAGTTGGCTGTTGCTTGGTTGGGGACTGGGTTTTGAACAGAGTAGAGTGCTCGATTCGCTTTTATACAGAAGTGCCCCCCCCCCCGAGTTTTGAATCCATTTATGATGATGTCGTACACCTATAAACGATAGAATTTCAAGGAATATCACCAGTCAGACCAAACTTGTACCATCATCGTTTTGCTCATCATTTCTATGATTAAATTATATTTTTTTATTAAATTTATTTCAGCAAATCAAACTCATATCATCCTTGTCCATAATTATTCAAACATTATCCCTATTGCTGGAATAAAAATTCAGACGAGGACTGCATTCAGAATGCTTAATAAAACACAATCTGTTCACTTGTAATAATTTTATTTCAAAACCAGCAAAGTAAAGTGCAACTAGATCGTAAATAGTAAATAGATAAAAGGTATGTCCAAAAACATCGAACAATGTTTTGTCCGAATTTGATCAAAAGATTAACGATTAAAAGATTAAAGCTCACTGTTGCAAATTTCACTTTTGCAGCTTTAAAATTTCAATAAAAAGTTTTGCGAAGTATTTTTTGCAAATCTAGAAGAGCAAAGTGTATACATTTGTGAAATGCCAACTCCATTTGAGAAAGGCTGCCGACCGTTTTTTTGGAAATGAGTGACTTTTTCGGCAAACACAAAAAGGTCAGAACTGCACGAGAAAGAGTTGTAGCATAGTGCGGAAACAATTTTCATTTCGTTTTATTCCATTTAAAATATTTATATACGTTAATAGTTTCATACAGATGTTATTTAAACTGAACTATGTTACAAAAAGCAACGAAAATCATCTAATCAAGAACATAAGAAATTATAAAGTCTACTTTACAATATTTATACAAAGTTTAAAAACCAAAAGAAAATAAGAGAAAAAAGAATTGTTACCATCCCTTACTGCTTGCTCTATTTTGGATTTTGTTCGGCAAAATATTGACTTTTGTTTCAATACAGCAGCTCTATACAGAGCAACAGTAACTCAGATGGGGCTCAAAAGTTCCCCTATACATTTCATTAAGCACGTCAGATGGAAGATATTTCTTAGAATACTTAATAAGTCCAAGAGCTTGAAGTTTGATATTATCGATATTTTTGCCCCAGCTGAGTTGTCTGTCTATCTGAACACCTAAGTATCTTGTATTGGTAATCCTTTCAATTTCCTTAGTTCTACCTATGTGTAATGGAATGGCCGCGGGGTATCCCGCGGGGTAGAAATAGCCTTTTGCTCCCCTTGGTATCGTACTAGTAGTAAATATAATATAATAGCTTTGTAAGTTGTGTAGCTTGTAATATGTATTGTAACTTTTCATTGGAATAGAAAAAAAACAATTTCCTTATCACTTATCGAAAAAGATGGTTGAGTATCAGGCTGGTTTTCAATCTTACGGATGTTTGGACCAGAACGTAGGATGAGAGACTGCGTTTTCACAACATTCAGAGAAAGATTGCTCACATGCAGCCAATCCTCTAGCTTCGAAAGATCATTCCGCAGGTAACCAAAACCTTTTGAAGACAGGGAAATAGCCGTATCATCAGCGTCTATGCTGTCATGTGCTTTTTGAAAATAAAAAGTCAAATCACTGATGTAAGTCAGGAACAAGAGCGGACCAAGACAAGAGCCCTGAGGAACTCCACAATTTATGCTTTCTATATCAGAGGAAGCACGATTAACTCTGCAAAATTGTTCACGGTTTATCCAAATAAGAAGTGGACCAGTCATGTTCAAAGTCAGTCACTCCATACATTTTCAGTTTGTTAATAGGATTTAAAAGTAGACTAGTGTATTTTCCGTTGTCAATAATCAGGTACCAATCATTGGTGCTAGCCATAAGGGCTGTTACAACTGAGTTTGAGAGTCTAAAACAAGACTGATGCTCATATAGTAATCTATTTGAGCAGCAAGCAAATAGGAAGCCTATTTACCCTGTTAAAATCTGCAAACTCGTGGCTTTAGCTGTACGTATTCAAACAAATGCAAACTTGGATAAAATTTTTAACGAAATGGAATCAGCAAAAATAGAAAAAACCATATTTTAGAAAATTAATGATGCATCAAAATAACTCGAATATTAAAAATTCGCGTTAATCTAAGTCGCATACATTTTGTCCAGCGTTGGTTTTATGTACGTTAATCAAATGACGCGTTAACTAAAACAACTCTGATTTTGTTCATTTTGACAAAATTCTGATGATATTTTAATGTCACTGTCAGGATTACCTTGGTGAGTTCCAGAGAGTTTGAAACCTTGCTTGACGGTCTTTAAATTTACTACTGCTCAAATGGTTTTATGCTTTATACGCTGTAAATGAGAAAAATACTCTTTGGATGAAATTTTTTTCTGTTCTTCGCGTTAATTTCCTTTGAAATAACATCTTCCTTGCATTTTCGCATTAGTTTCCTTCAACTTCAAGGGTTTCATCCTCTCATTCGGGTTAATCAAAGTCGCGCACGTTTTATATACATTTATTTCTTGCAGCCTTAATTTCCTATAATATGGCATAAAATAGAAATTTATAAAATCACCCAAGAGAAGTACGGGCGAGCCAGGAAAAACGTGGGGTGTTTGACAATCCATATTTTGATGAAAAATAAGTCAGATCAGGTTTGTTGATATTCTGTACTGCAGAAGAATGATGAAATTAGTTATAGAAATTTAGCTTGCTAAAATCGGTCATTTCTTTCCGCATTTATTTGCGATATTGTGGTATAGCTGTTTTGGTGGAAATCATTTTCATAAGAAGTTTCTGGTCCTAGCAATGACAACTAAATGCATAGTCCCCTAGAGATACAAAATAAATAACAATAGTTTTCCTTTAGTGCTCCAACACAATGAACGCATTGTTTCAATTTTTTGGCAGAGAAACAGTATGTCTGTCATGGTTTAGAAGGTCACACGCGCATGAATATGAATCTAATCGAAGGCCTATTTTAGAAGTCTTTCGAAACACGATTTTACTAAAATTGCTTGTAATCATGGAATGGAAAGACCGATTTCAACCAGCTAAATTTTCCTATCGAAAGGTTGATTTCCTGTCACTGACATTTTCAGAGCGGACGGGAATTCTATTGTTTACGAGAGAAAATATCACTTTGAATTTGAATAGAAAGTTACGTTTGAATAATCTGTTATTGTTTAAAATTCCGCCCTCTCAGAAATTCCACTGACTGGAAATCAGCCTTAGTTGGCCTTTTTCCTATACAACAATTTTTAAAGAAACGAATCTGCGAATTAAATTGCATCAATAAAAATTGGCAAACGCCCCACGTTTTTTGTTTTGACTCAATCGGTAAATAAACTTAAAAGCAAATTTTCGACTTTCTAACAGTATATCTGTTAGGAATTGAGGCTGGTGAGATAAATGGCTCCGTTTTGTCTCTCCTGTAAATATTTACCAAAGTCCCAGGAGCTGATTTCTTAGTCATGGTAATGTCCTGTCTGGGTGCGAATAACTCAGGCTTTGAGTACCTTGATGGTGTAGTGAATGGTCTTTTGCTAACATGTTCTGGTAACTTGACTCTGCTTCCAATTGGATGTCTTAGTGGGAAAGTTTTTCTCTCGAGTAGCTGCTCTTTATCTAAGAGAGAAAATAAATCAAACATAATGAAAAAAATCAATTATAAGCAACGTCGTGAACTATTTTCCAAAAAAACTGAAGTAAGCCTTGCTGATGCTTTTGCATCGAAGACAAAATCACAAATCACATATCACATGTTGCTCTCTGTGGAGGAAAATGTTCTGTTCTCTGTCGTTGTTTTCACGCTGAAAACTGGACAGAACGTGATCGAAATCTATAGTCCCATATCTTCAAAATCGCTGGAAAATCGTTTTCAAGTCATCCTTTCCATCATCATAATATCACTTTTAATTAATAAAAATGTGGATAAATACAAATGCATAAATTCGAAAGAAATAAAGTCATCATCATCATCATCACCATCATTATCATTATTTAAAGTTAGATTTTAATCTGGTTTAAGGTACTAATTCATTCCAACTGCTAACGTAAATGAAAAGAAAGTTTAATTTAATATCACAATAAATAATTATCTTTATAAAAACCATTAAGATTAAGAACATAGTCGGCATGGCAGGTGCATTTCTTGCCAGTCCAAGAATTTATTTCATGTTTAAAAGTTGTAAGAGATGGAATTTGTTTAATTTTGTCACTAGCACTGTTGAAACTCCCTCTGAAAGATAGAGACTCTGGGCCAAAGCATGTCTTCATCTTTGGAAGTTTACAAAGATCTTTAGTCCTTAGCTCGTATTTCATTTCTTTCCTCTCGTGAAATTCCCATAAATATGACGGGTTCAATTGATTTGTACATTTCAATCTTCAATTTCTAGAGATTTATATTATGTATGGTTTGGCTGCTATCTCCGCTCCATAGTAACTGGAAGGAGGATTTATAATCCTGGTAGAGTACCCGCACAGCACGTTTATGTGATCTGTTTATTTCACTGTTTGCAGCATCGATGCAGCATCATGGTCGTACAAAGGTTTGTCAACCTGCATGAGATGAGCTAAATCTATGACATCTCAAATCAATCTATTACTAGCTGTTAACCTTGTTAAGTGAAGTGCTGCGTCTGTCTTTGTGGCTTTAATTTTGTATAGACGCAGAAGTCATAACAGTTTCTGGTAAGCAGGAGCATTGAGGCATACTGGTTGCAATGTGGTATAATACATTTGGCATGTAAAACACATGCATACGAAGTTATTTTCGAGTTACAGAAACGCCAGAACGTATCCTCTTGGTTGCAGAGGAGCTTTGGTGCGACCTCAAAGATGACAGTTGCTAGGAACCTTGTAGCTACTTAAAATCAAATTTCACATACTATTGCTTAGCGAAGAGCAAACTTTCCCTGCAGATCGCGCCAAAAAGATGAACACAGAAATACTCGTGGACAGCTTTGAATCATTTTGATAACCGTCAATAGGATTACATGTGAAAATTTTAGAGGAACGTTTTACACTCTTTAAAAGCTAAGCATTCGAAGACGAAGCATCATCAACGATACAACTAATCTAATTGGCTGCATTCTAGTGCTGCTGTTTTACAAGGCGCTCTTCCCTTTCAGATTCAATTTCATTTGCTCGCTTTTTGGCTGCATTCGAACGCTTTCTTAAAAGTCGCTCTTGTCTTTTTCATATTTTGTGGCTTTATGCTGTTGAATTTTGCAAGTCGCTCGTGTCTTTCAGATTCACTGCGTTTTTACGTTTGCTGGCCATAAATTGACGTAATTTTTTGAGTTTGTGTTGCTGTTCACTTTCAATATAGCTCTCAGTGGAAATTTTCCTTGTTCTTGGATTAATAAATAGATAATTATTGAAATATGAGAAAAAAAATATTAATGGGGTAAATTCCTGTGACTCTGAAGAATTCAGATTATGAAATGTGACAGAAACCACTTCAAAAAAAGTAACATTCAGTGCAGTGGCTAACAAGCGCAGGTGATTTTGTAAGGAAAGTATGTTTCTTAAATTTAACAGCACTGCCTGCCATTTATATCCGGCATGCCAAAAGAGTTTCTAGCATGAGAATCAAATACATAAAACCCTGAGTTGGCATTGTGAATAATAGATGCCATGAAAATTGCATTGCTGTTATTTGTAAAGACATTCTCAAGTGCTGTATGCAAAGGAATGAATGGTGAATCATTATTATCTTGTGCATTCCTTGATTTGGCAATGTATTTCGTATAGATAGCTCCTTCGCTTCGCTTCGCAGCAATAACATCAGTCTTTTTCATGTTGAAATAAACTAGCTAGCTACAAACCTTCAAAGATATCCCTTGCTGAGGATGCATAGATCTTTGGAACCTGAGCTGGTTTGAATGGCCCAAATTGATATTCCACTACGAAAAAAAGGAAGGAATTAAACAGCGAAATCAAAGCTGACAAAAGCACCATTAGTACCATCACAGAAATGATTTACAAAGTATTAAATAAAAAAGAACAAATTTTGTTGATATTTTACAAACGCTATACACAATTCAAGACAACAAGATTCATTTGTATTTGCAGACATTACATTTACCGTTTTGATCATGGACTATTGGAGCCAAAATTTTACTTGGCTAGACCTGTAATTAAAACTCAAATGGATTTCGCGACGAGTAGTTTAATGATTTCAATTTGAAGATATCCTGCATAAATGAAGGATTTAAAATTGGAAATACTTTTGTCACTTTTTTTCCTCCTTATAACGGATCTTCATGGTACACTTTTGGGGATCATATCTGAAAACTGATAGTTACCATTTTGATGATTGAAAAGTGATTCATCGACATACGATGTTTTTGATACGGCTTTATATGAGTTGAATGACCTGTAAGATTTAAAAGAATTCCGTTAATTTCAACTTCATTCACAAAATCTCATTTACTATGAAAAATCCATAAAAACATTGAAATCATATAATGATTATTAATTTTATCCGTTCACATCAAGGTAGACTTACGACATGATTCCTTGTATTCGTTCAATCTGAATTTTTTAGTTTGAGCGATAACTATCCAATTCAATGAGCGATACATAAGTCTAACATTAAGGTGCAAATATCTTACGTTATTAGGTTGTTTATCTTTGTATCATTGCACTACACTCAACCAGGAAAATTTGCTGATCTATACAGCAGTATGTTTAATCCTTGAAACACGATATAAATCAAATCTGCAATCCAATTTCTCGTAAATTGTATAATTTTGGAAATACTGGGTGAGTCAGAAAAACGTTGGGTCATATTTTGGGGTTGGATTATATACATTAAGTCATATTTTGGGGAAAAACAACTCAGATTGTGTTTGTTGAAGTTTTATGATCCAGAAGAAAGACTGAATTAGTTATAGAAATTTAGTTTGTTGAAATCAGTTCTTTCCATATTTATTTGAAATTTTGCTGTATGGCTATGTTAGTGAAAAGGTATCCTTTTTATAAGACATATATTTTTATTCTTTCATGCTATAACACACTTTATTAAGTATGTTTGGTAGAGAAAAAGTATGAATATGAATGAAATTGAGGTCTATTTTAGGAATCTTGCAAAATAAGATTTTACTCAAACTGTTCGTAATTATGGAAAGGAAAGACTGATTTGGACCAAATAAATGTTCATACCTAAGTTAACCTTTTCCTGTACACAAAATAAAAAAATGAAAAATTTGCGAAGTAAATTGAATCGATAAAAATTGGACACCCCACATATTTTTTTACTCATCTGCATGACACAGTACCAAAAATTAGACTCTACTGCCCCCATACACCCTTAACAAAACTATCTATATGGTATGACTTATAAAGTTGAAAGCACAAACGATATGGATAAGCGGTCATCAAACTGAAATCAGGAGGAGAAAGGCTTTCAGATAGCATAGAATTGATGTCTCTACAATTTGAAACAATAGGTTGCTTGAAATCCCTAAGGGGCCAAACCCACTTACTGTGCTCAAAACTCAATTTCCTCTTAAAATTCAGATTCCGCTCTTCAAGACCTTATTGATTGTTGCCTAATTTATGATATCTTTACTTTATAATAGCGAGCGAGGACAAACAACAGGCTAAGTGCCCATACTTTTGAAACAGAATGATGTGAATGATTAAACAATCCATTTGAAGAACTCACCTCCCTTTGGACAATGGAAACCTCAACTGTGATGCCTTAACAAAAATACCATAGCCATCTTGACAATCAAAATACTGTACACCTCTATGCATGCCATTATGACTTCCAACTAGAGAGAAAGAGGCCACAGGTGAAAATTATTGCCCAAACTTCTTACTTCTCTTCTTAATTATCAAAATTAGATTATTATTTGCTTTTTGATGAAGAAATATCAATTTAAAAACCCCTATGTGTTCTCCCTTGGGATACCCAAGAGCGGGCATGTCATACTGGGGATGATGGTCCTATCCTTGTCTGAAAACCAGTAGTTTGCTAAAAAAAATTGCATCACGTTTATCTCAGTCATTTTCTATGCAAAATTTCCATTGTTATTTTTCTTCAACTTGATGGACAATTTTGAATCAAATCATCACTGATAATGTTTGTTCCAAAACCTGCAGTTTTTACCAAAACTCCTTGTCAAAAGCAGGCCTGCGTTAAAGTTTACAAGTATCCCAAAACAGGTAGTTTTGCTAAATAAACTTCTAGCATGTGCACTATCTCCAGCAGGATCTCTGAAAAGAATATTCCAAAGATGTTTCTCCCAAAAACTGGTAGTTTTAATAAAAAACTTCAACTGACATCTGAAAGTAGGTTGTAGTTATATCTCTGTTAAAGCAGAAGTGTCCCAAAACTGGTAGTCTTGGTTGAGATATTGGTATTTTTTGTGTAAATTTGCTGAACAAAGGTAGAACCTTTTTAAAATAGCTGAAATTTGATTTTGTGGTCTTCTTTATTGTTATTACTTGGCTGGACAAAGGTAGAGGTACTTATGCTAAAAATTTGAGTCGGTCTTTTTCACAAAAATTTGCCAGGCAAAGGTAGAACCAGTAAAGGGTATACTTCAGAATTTTAGGTAGAACAGCAGTAGAGCAGATTCTTCAAATTTTTAATCTTCGCTCCAAAACTGGTTGTTTGGGCAGCAACCTCATATCCTACAATAACAAAATTGGTCTTTTTTCCTAATTCCTTTAGACAAACATGGGGTCAAAATTTTACAATAAGGTAATTGCCTGCCCCTGGATACCGAGAAAAGAAAGGACAGAATAGTAATAGACAATAACGCTAAAGATGGCAGCTCCAAAGGCTCTGTTATGTTTTGCTGCAAAGCATGCTGGTAAAAAGCTCCCTGATGACCACCTAACAACTTAAAAGTTTTGGTCTGCCGTTTCGACTAGCTAGCTCGAATTCGAATCGACCTTGAATTCTAATGCAACATGGTTCGAAAGGAAACCTTTCCAAAGCAGATAAAGTAAACTTTTGATTCGAATTGAAGTTTTAATTAAAGATTCGCTTTCGAATGACGAAATTTCCCTATTTGTTTACATTGATTATTTGTTCCGAACTTCACCACAGCTAGCTAGTCGAAAGGGCAGAAACGTTTTATGTTGTTGGGTGGTTGTCAGGGAGCTTTTTACCAGCATNGTAAAAAGCTCCCTGATGACCACCTAACAACTTAAAAGTTTTGGTCTGCCGTTTCGACTAGCTAGCTCGAATTCGAATCGACCTTGAATTCGAATGCAACATGGTTCGAAAGGAAACCTTTCCAAAGCAGATAAAGTAAACTTTTGATTCGAATTGAAGTTTTAATTAAAGATTCGCTTTCGAATGACGAAATTTCCCTATTTGTTTACATTGATTATTTGTTCCGAACTTCACCACAGCTAGCTAGTCGAAAGGGCAGAAACGTTTTATGTTGTTGGGTGGTTGTCAGGGAGCTTTTTACCAGCATGCTTTGCGCGGCCGTCATCTTTAGCGCTATTGTCTATTGTCAATTAGGCACATCCATAGGCCTACCTACTAGTTGATCTGCAATGCATCAGAGTACCTGAATTCTTACCCTTTTCGTAAAGTTCTATGCCAATCCAGTTCCCAGACTTTCCTGCAATTCGACCCTTCCATCTTACTTTTCCACTGCAAATATATCCATCTCGCAGGACCTCGACATCTGCACGAATGTGCACATTTTCGAAGGAAACCATATCTGCAGATAGGCCTTTCAAAGATGGCGGCGGTCTTAAAGTTCCATAATTACTATGACAACATCTATAGCTAGGGCCCATACCTCGGCGGTAATTTTTGAACTGAAGTTTCGTTCCACAATTTTTCTGGGATGAATGAAGTACCCTCGAAAGTACCAAGCCAAATCCTTTTCTTTCCTTCGTTTTGAGCCATTTTAGGATTAGGAAGGCTCCACTGGACACAGGTTATTTTTGAAGGCCTGATTACAATGAGACTGATTACAATGAGTTCTTGAGTCTGATTCATACAGATATTCATTCATACCGTTCATACAATGGCTTGCAGAAAATGACATTTTTCGTTGCTTAGGGACAGTGCAAAATTTATTTTACAACATGGCCGGTGCAAAACGCAACAGGGCAACTACTTTTTTCGAGCTTATGCGGAACGGGGTCAACACTTTTTATTGGGCAAATAAGTACGGGGCAGTAACTTTTTTATGAGCTCAAGGTGCAGTTTGGATATAAAATTGTTCATTTTGAAGACGAAACTGTAAATTATGTAAGGTGAGAAGTGCTTGAAGAGATAAGAGATGTGTATAAAATGATGTAGAATTTCCATGTCAATTGTCTGCAAGCACGGTTCCCTCAGTAACATCTTATCGTCTTCAAAGTCAATATTTTGTTGACAAGGCTCAATGAACAAGAATTGATTTTGTAATGGTCATTAGCAAATTCATGTGTCGTACTATATAATACGGGGCAGATAAATTTTTGAAGGAAAGGGCGACGGGGCAGTTGGTTTTTTTGCAATAATTTTATACGGGGTAAGCAGATTTTTTTGCAAGAATTTTTCTTCTCCACCGGCCATGTAATATAATAAATTTTGCGCTGTCCCTTAGTCGGAGTTGCCAAGTTGAGGACCATTTCTCAATGTTAGAAATGTCAGACTGGATTTATCGTCATTCGATACGTGAGCTGAGTACAGTTTTAGATCGTCAGCGAACATTTCAACCTTGCAATTTTCGATACATTCTTGTAAGTCGTTAACATATTAACATATAGCACAAATAACAACGGGCCTAATACGCTCCCTTGTGGGACTCCGCTTACAACGTTACTCCAGCTCGATGTGAATCCATTTAGTACGACTCTTTGTTTACTATCACTGAGAAAAGATTTTATCCAGTTCCACAAGTTGCCGCCAATACCATACGATTCTATTTTGCGTAACAGTCGTTCATGCGGCACAGAGTCAAAGGCTTTAGCAAAATCAAAGTATATAATGTCTACGCAATGGCCTTCTTCTATAAAGGCAGTTACTTCTTCGAACACTTTTAAGAGCTGTGAGGCGCAAGATCTTTTTCCTCGAAACCCCCACTGGTTGTCTGAGAATAAGCTATTTTTATCTAAATGATCCACAATAGCGTTTTTGAGAAGCCTCTCCATTAATCTGCAAACAATAGAGGTGAGGCTTATGGGTCTATAATTTTCTCTACTATGTTTGCTCCCTTTTTTGTAAACTGGTGTCACGTTTGCTAATTTCCAGTACGCTGGTAGTTCGCTAGATTCAAGGCTTGATTTGAAAATTAATGTTAAAGGGCGAGTAATAACTGAAGCGCATTCTTTGAGTATTCTTGGGTGAATACCATCAGGTCCCGGAGATTTTGAACCATTTAATGAGCTTAACGCATCTAAGACAATCTCTTCTGTAATTTCGATATCTTCAAGCTTCATTCCAAAATTATGCGTCGGAGATATAGGGAAATTATCAAAGTCCTCATTCGTGAAAACTGAAGAGAAGAAATCATTCAAAATGTCTGCCTTTTCTTGGTCACTTGAAGTATACGAATCTCCATTTAATTTCAAATCAGGGACTTTTGATCTACTTTTTAATTTCGAGTTTGCATATTTCCAATATCCTTTGTTGCTCTTTTTTATAGACTGAGCAATTCTTCTTTCAAATTCTACAATTGA
>REGM01000317.1:82387-137879 GCA_004194415.1 Aurelia aurita
TACGCTGGTAGTTCGCTAGATTCAAGGCTTGATTTGAAAATTAATGTTAAAGGGCGAGTAATAACTGAAGCGCGTTCTTTGAGTATTCTTGGGTGAATACCATCAGGTCCCGGAGATTTTGAACCATTTAATGAGCTTAACGCATCTAAGACAATCTCTTCTGTAATTTCGATATCTTCAAGCTTCATTCCAAAATTATGCGTCGGAGATGTAGGGAAATTATCAAAGTCCTCATTCGTGAAAACTGAAGAGAAGAAATCATTCAAAATGTCTGCCTTTTCTTGGTCACTTGAAGTATACGAATCTCCATTTAATTTCGCTCCCTTTTTGGCGAGAAGTGCGCCTCTCATCGTGACCCTAATGCAGTCTTTTATGAATGTTTCGAACAAATCAAGGCGTTATTTAGTAGAAAAACCAAAGAAGTTTCTTAACCAAGAGTCCACACATTTTCGTGCGCCCTCTCCGCATGTTGCCCCCCCCCCTTCAACTTTGGGCTGAATCCAGCCCTGCCTCCGCCGGGGGGCTAAATGCTTCCGACGGGGGGGCTATAGCCCCTAGCCCTCCCCTGGTGCCACCACTGCAGCTAAGTATATATACAGATACTGCAATGAGAAATCGCTCATCAAAAATCAAAATGCAGTGGCGCCGCGCCAGGTACATTTTGTGAGGGGGCAAAAATAGTAAAGGTCTTTGGCAAAGACCCAAGAAAATTATTTGGGATCATGATCCCTACTGCAGCTATAAGTATGACCAGCAGCATTTTTATATAGTAGCCAAATTTTCCTCGAGTGTTTATTTTATTAATGCCGGTTGATGAAAATCAGCGAAGTCATTGGCTGAATCCTGAATATACTAAAATTGGATGATTTCCGCGTGCTCTTGCGACCAAAAATCATTTGATCTGTATGATTATGGTATGATCTACTGTTGAGGTGGATGATTAATCATAGTAGCAATCAGATCAATCAACAACACCACAGTTGTCTTTTTTGTCTTCTTTCAGTATTTCTGCCTTTCGTGTTGTTTATAACACCATCAAGTAAACAAGTTTTATTCCTGTGATCATAAAAGTTCCGGTTTTGACAGAAAATCTGTTCCGGTTTTCACATTTCCTCAACGCACAGTGATTGCCTCATAGGGCGCATCCATCAATACGTGGTGAGACTTCCTCAAAAACAAAAGAACATAACATTTCCATACAGCGTGAAAAACCACAGAATCCTGTTGATTATTGAAAGTCTGACGACCAAACTACATTCAACACAAGACAGATCACTTGCTAGCAAAAATGGAGACTAGAAAGGGTGTCGTCGTGAATTTGTTGCTGTTAGGCCTGTTCTTGACTTTCTCCGAAGGACACAGTGATATAAAGGAAATTTTTAAAGAAGTTTCTCGAGCAACCAACACATTCGGAGTGAATTTACACAGAACGAAAACTCAAGTTTCAGGGGGAAAAACAAACACATTCTTCTCGCCACTGAGCATCTATGCAGCCCTTGCAATGCTCAATGTTGCTGCCCGAGGAGAAACTGCCTACCAGATACAACAAGCCCTCAACTGGAATATAATTGCTCACCCCAACGATGCACTTGAACCTAATGCAAAGATGAGAAAGTTTATGGAAGCAGCCCTAACCACATCAGAGAAGAATCCTGTAAAGTTTGCGAATAAGTTGTGGCTGCAAAAATATTTCTGCACTCAAACTTGCAAGACGTTCACGAAAATACTGGAAAAGAATTATAACAGCGATTTGGGAGTTGTTAACTTTGCATCTGCACCAGAAAATTCCCGTAAAGAAATCAACAGGTAAGCTCACGTTTTATACCCGTCCTCTCTACTGCTGTTACCGCATAACATAACCATAGTCGTTCTATTTGGGTTTGGTTCTATTTATATTAGTCGTTGCATGGTCGCCGCCGGGAACGTTTTCTTTTTTAGATCAGCAAAGCTATCATGGAAATATAATAAATTTCTCGTTCAAAGCGATTTAAAATTGGAATACAGTATTTATCATGTGAGACGTCACTTCCCATCATCTGTTCCGGTGACAGAAAACAGACATTTCAACAATGACGTAATAAGTTTAGAACATCTGCGAATTGCCCGGTTCACGTTGTTGGGTGCAGGATCCACCCATACTTATTTTGGTGGCACTAATTTTCTTATATAAGTTCGCCTCTCCAATATCAAATGACCTATAGCTTGTGCTAAAAATGGTGGATAATGGGACACCCTGCATATGTAGCAACTGGAAAATGTCTGCTAAAGGCTAGATGAGCGAGGGGTTTGGGCACTGAGACATGAGCCATTTGATGGAAGCACATTTGGAAATATTTGTAGTCCCCCCTCCCATAAATCTTCTTTTTATATGTCTTTTACTTTGCCTTCATTTTAAGCAACTCAACTAGGAAACGGAGCAATGAACGGTGCCTGTAAGGTAATGTCCATTGGATTTACTTAATCCAGCAATGGGACTGTGATTCTGCATACTGGGGACTGGGATTTCATCAACTGAAACTAGGTAGACTAACCACAAAATCAATAGACTGCACATTGGATATTAACCATCAACTGTAAAACTATGCACAGTGCACATATTTCCAGCAGAACTTGACTGGGAAAATTGGATCAAGGGCTCCTCTTCAGACTCTCTCTTCCTTCTTCATGTAGCCAAAAGAGGAGCGTGGATAAGAATCCATTCATTTCGTCTTCTATGATATCTTTATCTAATGGTCGTATCAAGAAATTCAAAAATATAAAAGACACTGAGTAGTTGTTGTCTAAATTTCTGACCTTTCTGTCTTCTCATACTTCTAACATCAAATATGGAGTAGGTGTGGTGGCGACATGCTTTATCTGGGATCGACAAAATGCAAGACTTTCTTAAAACATCACGGTCCATTTTGCAGACCCCACTCCACTCTGGAGTCAATGACGTGCTAACATTTGGTCCCATTTTGATATGCTACTGAATTCGCTTTGCTTCTGTTCATAGTTCCGTCATAGAAAGGGTATTCACGAACATATGCACCAAATGTCGCTTGTATTGCAAATTGGCACGTGCCTGCGAAATGGACAAATCATATTCCATAACAATTACGACAAATGAAAACTCTGGATGGGACCCATGATTAATTACTTGATTAATGTGGGTCCACCCCATTGATTAGAGGCGAGACGGGTGGAAAACTCAGCCCTATCTTGCCACAGGTTACAGCGTATGGTTGTAGAATTCAAATAAATAATTGTTATATACAACTTTTGTTCTCTTTCTTGTCGTTTTTCTCTCTGTTATGATGCTTCTCGTGTCTCTCCACTCGCTCCACCAAAATACTACAATCCTCGCCAAAACCCTTGTCACAAAATAGGAAAACGTAGACATAGAGAATGAAAACCCCCCTTTCCCCCCCAAGTCAATGTTGATTATTTCTCTAACTTGGAACATATCTTGCAACAAGTGTCTAGAGTCAAGAAAAACAACATTGACTTGGGGGGAGGGGGTTCTGTAAATATTTCAGCTAAAATAGTAACTATTGCGATTTTTTGTCGAAAAGTCTAAAAAACGTGGTTTGTGACAAGAGGTTTTGTCGAGGAAGCATCCCCCTTGTTTCATATAATTACAGCATGAAACAATCGAAATAAAAAAATGAATAAAAAATAAAAAGAAAATAAATGACCATTAATGATCCTGTTTTTCGACCGCTCGCCATAAAGCATGAAAAAGGCCGATGTCAAGTTTTCCTTGGTTTTCTATGCGCAGGGGGGATAATTGCGTGCCAAACGCACTTTTTCTTGTCTTTGTGCTCGTTATCTGCGATAACATGCTGATCAATCACACTAATGCATGACTGACGGACTGACGGACGGACTGACATCGACCTCACTTCTTAGATTACAAAGTACTTTGTAATAAAAAACGACAAGAAAGAGAACAAAAGTTGTATATAACAATTATTTATTTGAATTCTACAACCATACGCTGTAACTTGTGATCTTGCCCATGTTCTACATCCTCAGCAATACCATTCTAGCCTGCTGTCCCTTTGGTCGTTTGGGTCGTTGTGAAAATGAAAACGACTTTAATAACAACTGGGAAGTTTAAATGGTTGCAGTCATTAAGCCTGGTTTCCATTTGGTCGTTTGTGTCGTTGGAAAACGTGTTTCCACTAGATCGCTTGACTTTGAGTCTTTATCATTTTTCATAACGATCAAAACGACTTACGTGGAAACCGGATTTTCTTCAGACGGAAAATTTAGAGTTTCAAACATCCTTTCAAAACTATTTCCGGCAAGATATTTCTTTCAAGATCTGGAAAAACAACTATGTGAAACATTAAACCTATTTGGACCGGGTTGAAATTTGAGCATTTTCGACCGGGGGGGCCTCCCCCCTCTTTTTTTCCAAAACTAGAAGAGATATAACAATGAAACTTATCCCAATTGTTCCTTGGACAATAAGCTTTACAAATATAACAATAGAGTTTAATTAGTCACGTGGTTCGTCGCTAGGCAACCAAAAACAATAGGAAAATGACCAAAATTGAGCTACTGGCTTAAAAAGCAAAATTNGGAATAGACATATCTATATTGAGTGGTCGCTATAAATAGGCTACAAAAACGCCCACGCTCCCATTGTTTCTTCAGCTACACAATGAAACGGCACGTGCCAACAGTATCAAATATAATAAACTATATTTTTAACTTAGCTCGGGCCAGCTTTTAACTATGTCGATTCCCTTTAACAAAGGACTGTATTGAATACGCAGATCTCACGCTGGCCCACCTCATGTAAACAGGCCCTAAAAAGCTAATATTGTATTCGTTCTTTCTTGCGTTTTGTAACGATGGTCATTCCCTTTTAGTTGGGTTTCAAAAAAGACAAATGGCAAAATAAAAGAGCTGATGGAAGATGGGTCAATCACATCATTGACGAGATTTGTCCTCACCAACGCGATTTATTTCAAGAGTGACTGGCTCAACCAATTCGACAAAGCTGCATCAGCACCTGATGCTTTCTACGTATCCCAAAGCAAAACGGTGCAGCCAATCATGATGCGCCTCAGAGCTAAAATGCCTTACTACCAAGACAGCAAAAACCAGGTACTTGAGATGCCTTACAAAGCTGACAATTTATCAATGGTAGTCATGTTGCCTAAAAATTACAAAAGCATCGAGGAACTGGAGCGTGATTTCAGCCATTTTTTGTTAACTGATTACCTTGGAAAATTGAAAAAAGAGAAAGTCATTGTGAGCCTACCAAAGTTTACAATTGAAAGTGATATCCATTTGAAGGACTACCTCAGTCTGATGGGCATTAAAAATATGTTTGACCCCCTGCGTGCCGATTTGTCAGGAGCTTCTGGCTACAAAGGCCTTTTCGTCACACATGCAATTCACAAAGCGTATATTGAAGTGAATGAGGAAGGAGCAGAGGCTGCTGCTGCTACAGGGATATCAGCCGGGTCTCGCAGTATACCACTGGATGAATATTACTTCACCGCCAATCACCCTTTCATGTTCGCAATCATTCATCGACCAAGCTCTGCAATTCTCTTCCATGGCGAAATTGTCGACCCTACACAACGGGTGACGTCATCTCATTCCAAATAACACTTCTTGCTTGGCAATGACTAATAAATTTCAAGTAATCCTTAATGTTATGGAACTTTAGTAGCCAAAAGGCGGTAGTCAATATATAGGGCTGGAGTTTGGGCTAAAAAGAAACTGTTTTCCCAACAACATAAATCGGTTATCGTCCCTTTAAAGTAATTGAACAGAAATATAGCGATCTAGTCTAAAAATCGAACTAAAGAAGGCCATGCGCAATTTATTGGCCTATTATTCGACAATTTAAGGAGAACAATTGCGTCCTTTATCATGCAAATTTGGCAAGTGGAATATTCCACTTTTAACCCCATTAGCTCGCTGTAAACAGCATAAATTTGCTTTTCTTGCACCTTTTATGTAGCAGATTTTATCTACCGAACCACTTCTGGTGGCCCTCTACCCCGGCCATAAATAATGACTGTTTTCTTTCATTGAGTTAAATGTATTGTTTATATATACGTTGTCTTTTACTTTTCTACACTTGCTTACAAATTTGCTTCATTCGAATCTTATCCGACGAATTTCAGGGACCAGCATTAGGCTGAGCGCCTTTTCTCGGCAGTCCTTTAGCATTCATTTTTCCAAAAAGTCTGGAACGAATGACATTTCTCTGCCGTTTGTAGAAATCTACCTAAGTAATTTGAAAGAACATTTCACGCCAGTCACTACTGGACCCATTCAAATCAAATCAAATGCGGATCCTGTTTATAAATAGCTAAATGGCTTATTGTCCCTTTTGCTATGAATACTGGTCTTTGGACAGGTCTGGGCTGGATGTGTAGTTCCGCTTGCACGCGGGCCAAAAAACTCACTGACTGGCAGACTAAACAATTACGACAGTATTTAACTTTATCGAAGCGAAGTTTTTTGCCATGCATTCATTTTACTACCAGGAGGATCCTCATTTTTACAAACGTAAAGGAGTTTCGCAGCAGTTTTTGTGGCTTTGTTATAGAAAACATGAAGCAAGGAATGATAGAACTTCCCAAACAAAACATGATGAATATTATAAAATAAATTACAAAATTAGAATAAATTCTTTTAATATAAAATGACAGATGATCTAGGTGTTAAGCAGGACAGATCTCAGCAAGCAATCCAATCTCCAGTTGCTCGCTTTTACAGCAACTGACTGGCAGGATTGGTGGTCACTTTCAACTTTAAACTGCTTGCAATTGGCATGTTAGTAAGTCCTACTGCCTTGGTTATTAACCGCATGTTACGTTCATAAAATTCTACTACCAGGTGTTTCAGAAAAACGGGCCACTTTCGACATTTCCTTGAGGAGGCGCCTAAAAACCAAAACTTCAATAATTGGTCTTTTGGTAGTCTATGAGCCCAAACTAAAGTTCAAATTTTCCATCGAGCTGCTTGCTTTGAAGTGGCTGATATTCGGAAGCAAAGGTTGAATTTCTCGAAGCAGCCGTGACAGGCGACCGTGATTTTTTAGATATTTCATATTTTGAAATATTTTAAAGAAAATACTTATTGTTTTCTTTTGTTCAACTTTTTTGGGAAATCGAGTTTTTGAATGGACTAGGATACTTTATTCAATCTAAATCTAAAGCAATATATAAAAACATTTCAAGGCAACAAATTTTCACCACCACCAAGACGAATTACGAGAGATACTAACAAGCCACTATTTGCGGCCCTAGCTGCAGTGAAATGCAATGTATGAAGCAAAGATCTCTAGATACTAGCAGACATGTTTTTGGCCATATAGCAAAAAGAATTCAGATGGACCGTGTTTAGTGTCGTTTTTCTATCAAATGAATTTAGTTCAACTGAACCTTAAATATCGTTCAGCCTTTTGGATGTGTTTATGGGCCATCTGTAATCGTATTGTCTGTGGGTTTAAATGATTTTGAATAATATCGCCGCTTCCGAGATATAAATCTTTATGAAAATAATCTGAAAGTTTAAATTAACCATAATACTTCTAGATTTTTAAGAATGTTAATTCTAAGATTTTTAGATATTAGGCACCACCACAGAGGCACGGTGAATATGGCCTGCTTTTCTGATACACCCAGTATATGGAACTACTACCCGGATGCCGTATTTTCTTGAACCTTCTTTGCTGCTAGTTAGAGGTCAGTCATTTACACCATAAACAGAACAACTTATGTATAAAATCTCCTATTGTTACAAAATGCGCATTGTCTTACAATCCCCTTGCAATCTGTTGTTTAACTTTGGCCGTCATGACTCGTAGCAATCATACCTTACTCGTCCATCACAGTTATAGCGAACTCCCCTGTCATCTTTTGCGCAAGAATTTCTTATTCTACCAGCATTAAAAGTGCTACCTTATACCTGCAGCCACATTCATACTTTCACGTTTTGCTTTTGGAGCTGCCTTCTTCTTTTCGACTGCAAAACAATGCCAAAATCGAATCGTTTGATCGGCACTGGCGGATGCGACAATCGTTTGATCAGGAGACTGAGCCATACTTAAAACACGTGAGGTGTGTCCTGCAAAAAAAACATAGTTAGCATCAAATCTACAATCAATCTATTCACGAGACAAATCATACAAGTACCTAGGTGTAGATTTGGATAACCATCTGAACCAGCATAGCCTCCAAATCTTTAGAAAACATTGCACGGATGGGTAATGCATCTTTTGTTTGACTTTATGGCTTGAAAGGAACTTCAGGTAAGTTGCTATAATCCTATATGTAAACTCCCTAATATCTTGATTATTTTCAGAATTACAGCGGTTTTCTTTTTATTGAAAGAACTCACGAAAAGTTTTGAAAAAAATTAAAATATTCGTAGATCCTAAATGGAAATATGAAAAACGGCACAATCTTCAAGAAAAACTATAGTTTATGAAGGTCTATAATATGGCTGCAAGAAAAATCTGTAGCTTTTCTAGTTTGCGATTTAGCAATTTGATGACGTCACATTCTCAAAACTGGCAACAGAAAGAGGACGCTGTAATTCTGAAAATAATCAAGATATTAGAGAGTTTACATAAAGGATTATAGCAAAGGTCTTGAAGTTCCTTTCAAGCCATAAAGTCAAACAAAAGATGCATTACCCATCCGTGCACTGTTTTTTAACCCTATTCTACATGGGTAAATCAAGTACTACATTTTCATGGGGGGGGGGCAAAAAAGGCCCCCCCCTGATTTTCTCAGCAACCGTGACGTCTACAGCAACACAAATTGGTACACATGAATACTAAGCAATTATGATTCTAAAAATAGCATTGTATGCTAATTAGTCACATGATCTGTTGCTAGGCAACGCAAAAACAATGGAAATTTGCTGATTTTGGCTCTTTTCCTAAAAACTTAAATTTTTCAGAGAAAAATTGTCAATAAACATCTTTGAAGCCATCTATATGATGAATATTGATTGATCTTGATAAAAAATGCGAACAATTAAATTTTTTGAATTCTATTGTTATAAAAACTGTCAATCAAAGTCATAAATGATAACCAAGCAAATTCTATGATGCCATATTGGCATTTTTGACCACGTTTTAGTCATATAAACTAAAGAAAATTGATCTTGGATTGTTAATTGATCAATTTCAATCATAATATACCAATTATTTCATATGTTTATTATAAATATGACGTCATATGTAAGTATGACGTCATATATTTTAAATTGTGCTGATGTCAGCAAAACACAAACAATTATATATCAAATGAAAGTAGACTTCAAGGCAAATTGATTGGTACCAATTTCATTGAAATCAGATGTCTATGAGAAATTATATGCACGTTTTAACGATTTTCTTTGAGACCTCTCTCCAAATATGGGCATGGCATTGTCACGTGATCAATTATATGACAATGACCTATTGTTTATTTGATACAACATTAAATTTTATTAAAAGTCATATGGGTTCCAGTCTTTTATCACGTGTAGTTTAAGAGCAATTAGAGGAAGTTTGCTTGGGGGGGCCTTTTTTGCCCCCCCCCCATGTAGATTAGGGTTAAAGATGCCAAAGATTTTGAGGCTATGCTATCTGAACCTACATCAACATTTTGAAAATGTGTACAAAAAAGCGTCAGCCAGAGTCAAGCTTTATCTCGTATTCGCGAACAAGTCAGCCCATATGTAGCAGAATCGATATATAAAACAATGATACGGCCACTACTGTTGTACTGCTACCCACTACAGCTTTCCTTACCCCAAGGAACAGTAAACAAGCTACAGTATATACAACATAGAGCAGCCAGAATTGTCAACCCAAGAGCAAAAATAGCGTCATGGGACAGTATTGAAAAAACACGAAACACAAGGGTGGCCATTGACGTGTTTAAATCATTGCATAATTTACTACCTGAAGACCTGAATGGTCAATTCAAAAGATGTCAGCATGCAATAAACACTAGAGGCAATGGCTCTTGTGTTGTTTTACCAAAAATGCGCACTGAAACTGGAAGAAAGTCGTTTGCCTACCAGGGAGCCTGCATTTTCAACCGACTCGAGAAAAAAAACCCGTGATGAAACATCCATCTTGCTATTAAAAAAGAAACTAAAACTATCGAAGTCTTTGTAGATGTCAAAGAAAAACATTTGACTCTAATAAATTCTTATCCTTATTGTACATTAAATCTTTTCATTTTATTCTACTTTTTACCTTAATTTTAACTTCAACCATTGTCAATAGGTAGGATTACAGGTCCTTGATTGCAGGTCCTTGAATGATAACAGATAGTTTTACGTCTGAACAAGTCAACCTGTCAAAATATTAGTTATTATTATTATTATTATTATTATTATTATTATTATTATTATTATTAAAGAAAGCTGGAATGTGTCTGCTTGATTAAATAGGATTATTCGGGCCAACGAAAAAACTGTTTCATTTGATAACTGACAATTTTAAATTAGTTGAGAACAGTAGCCCCTAGACTGATTACATGGCCGTAGTTATCGCTATTGATAGACTGATGGACGCTCCAACTACGACTCATAATCAAACACCATAATTTTTAGAATTATTACTTCTGCCTCGTTTCGATATGGGCCCAGGCAGAAAAAAGCGATTTTAAAAATTGCTCACCAGTATGAGCAGTCTCCGTTTGGTGTTAGTCTCGTTTTGACGAGCTATTACTAAGACTCATCGTAATCAGTCTAGGTAGCCCCATCAGCCAATAGACGCTGTTCGGGAGGCGGTGTAGCCTGCGTGCAGACTATACCCCCTCGGGAATAGGTATAGATAGTTATAGGGAAACGGAAGCAGCACAAAATATTTATGTTTTTCGAGTCTCGCATCACTTGTGTTCTGGATTGCACATTCCTATATTTTTGAGCAAGTTGTGATATATTCTTGACATATACTGGGTGACCAAAAGAACTTCACGAGCTAGATCATAACTAGCTCTCTGAAATAAAAAGATATTGACAAATGCTGTGTATCACCGTTTGGTTGAAAGGCTTGGCTATCTTTTGAGATGCTGCATGGTCACTTTGAGCTATGATTACCATCTGAAAAACCAGATTCAAAGAAACTTTCGAAGCCTTCATTTCTCATTTAGTATGAAATAATCGACATCCATTTCTAGTCAACATTTTGGGAAAACTTGACACAGAGATGGATTTGAGGTCGTCTGGGGAAATCTATTGTTTTCAAAATGACTGTTCTCTGCCCCTTAGTTAAATTTCGTGCTCCTATGCAAATTTGGAATTCGGCTTTTATCACATCTTTCAAAACATGGACTGGATAAGAAGGAGAAAGTCCGAGAAATGAATGAATTACCATATTTTTGGAACTGGTTTTTCGGAGAGCAATCATAGCTTAAACTTACCAAGCAACATCTCAAAAGATAGCTGAGCCCTACAGCTACATGCTGACACCTTGTTTGGGTTTATAACATTTGCTGTCAGGAAGCTAGGCGCGATCTAGCTCGTGTAGTTTTTGTTTGGGTCACCCGGCAGTTACATAAAGAAAATAAGAGGACAAGTCTTTTGAAAGATAACATTTGAGCTGGTAAACGGGCCTTGAAGGAAGCTAGAAGAAATTGAACACTGATTGCAAAGAAGACTGATAATAAGTAAGGCAATACCTGTCAACTGTGTGACTTTAGCCATACTAGGATATTTCCATATTGACAATTGGTGTTCTGAGAATCCATGACTGGATATTATTTCCTTGTGTTCCTCTGACCATAATATGCCACTTATCTAAAATGGTAGGAAGACAGAAATATATTACAGAAAGAAAGAGTACAACCAAACTTAATAGGATACTTTCAAGATTTGACCCCCGTCTGGCACCAATGACGCAGTCGCACTGGAGAGAAAGAGGCACACACCCCCGTTATTAGTTTTTCAAATATTTAGACGACAACATAATAAGTAAATGCTCAAAGTACCATAAAATAGTGTAGATCACTTGATAACGAGTATATGCTCGAAACGTCGTTTTCTTACATATACGCTATTTTATAGCACTTTGACCGTTTACTTACCATTTTGTCGTTCGATTTGATGGTACCACACACACCAAACATATTTTAATTGCAAATATTTAGGCTATATATCGGTGCAAAGAATGTCACCATCGTTATAGATTACTTAAGGCATCTATTCCTCCGAGATTAAGCTGTGTATCTCCGAAGATAATTTTGATTTTCTTTCTTAATCTTAAATCTTAATTTACAGAAAAGCAAACGATTGCTTTCATGAATCATCTCATAATTTTATCAGTAAAAGGTTTGCAAAATATGGTAACTTCGAGACAGGGTTCGAAGAAAATATCCCACCTTGTCAGAATGGTTTTGTGAAAACACTTTTTAAAACGAAAAATTATACAATCCATTTTAGCACATTTTTCCAAAGAATCTTTATCTCCTCAAATTATCAACCTTTTCAGCCCACCTACTACACACAAGGCGTTATCGCCATTATATCAATTTTTGGTTGCAATTTCCCAAGAACAATTACAAATTCTACTGATCAAGCATCTACCTGAGACTTTGTGTCAGTGCTCTGCAAACAAACACCAGTATTAGCATTCCAAGTTCGAATGTGTCTATCAGCAGTACCACCGCCACTTGCTAGAATATGAGGTTGCCAAGGACACCATGACACTGCCTATATCAAAGAAAATGAAAAAGAAAAAGTCTTTACTCTTTATACTGTGTGTCCCAAAATAATGTATCGGCATTTGCCAAAAATTATATTCATCAATTTTGCAATCAATGAATCAATGAGTTTGATTCTTTAACTTAAGCCTGGTTTCCATATGATCGTTCCTATCGTTCCCGTCGCTGGTAAATTTTTCAGCGACACGAACGACGCGAACGACAGTAGTGATCGAATGGTTTCCATATGATCGCTGCTGTCGTTCCCGTCGCTGGAAATTCTTTCGGCAACAAGAACGAAACGAACGACGCGAGCGACGGGAGCGATCGAGCTATTTCCATATGATCGCTGCTGTCGCTCAGTTTGCATCACAGGCTCAAAATAATGAGACTTGGCTCAGATGCGCAGAACGTCGCTGCGATCGCTGACTTTTTTAAAAGTGGTTTCTATTAAAAAAACTCGATCGCTGGCAGTCGTTCGCGTCGCTGAGATAGAAATTTTTCTATTTCAGCGACAGGGTGTCGCTCGCGTCGCTACGATCGCTGGCAGAAGAAAGTGATAGTTTCCATAAAATCGTTCGTGTCGCTACTGTCGCTGGTACGTTTTTCAGCGACGGGAGCGACGGGAACGACACGAAAGATCATATGGAAACCAGGCTTTAGATGTGCAAATATATTTCATCAAAACCTATCTTACGATTACAGAGTTATAAACTATTTTAGTTGGAAACTGTTTTTGACATTCTTGAACACAACTAGAAATCACACTAAAATTTAAAAATGTCCGTCTGTTTTCAGCTTTAGAATGACTATACAATCGCAGCAATGACCTTTGGATGAACTGAAGCAAGCAACCCATATACTTTTACATGTAAGAGACAGATAGCAGTAATTTTCTTTCCATCCCAAACGACGATCATCCTCAATGACATTGTTTTTCAGCTGTAATTTATGTGAACATTATCGAAATTATCAGTCCTCTTTAAAGCATGTTCAAAATCTTGTACATTTTTTTATTACAATTAGTTATATGGTTCTTTAATTTTGAGAAGGTCTACATGTTCTCATCAGATTACCGCAAGTCATTTAAACAAGATGACATAATTCAAATTCATGATACAATTCATGATGCATGTATTGGGCAAGAAGTACACTTTTACATGCTTGCTTTCCCTGTTAGCATTGTTGGTCGGTAGCATTAGCAAATGTAAACTAAAATGTGACATTTTAAAGGTAAAGTCTGCAAAATGGCAGATTTTGAAATCCAAACAATTAAGATTAATTTTCTAATTTGTTGATCCTCCCAACCTTTCGAATCGGGTTCGAACTTCGAATGTCTACTTCTAAATAGCTAAATGGTCTATTTCTATCTGAGGAAATATTCGCTATCATGAATGAAGTCTCATTCCCTTGAGGGTTGAGAAAGAGGATTCATAGCCTGTGATCAGGCTCTCTTGAAAATACCAAAAGCAAAGAAAGCGAGCGCCAGCGAGAGGGAAAAAGAGGAGATGTAGACACGCATTGGAAAAAAATTTTCCGCCTCCAATACTTTTAAGCTGATTTGCATATTAAAGGAAAATTCCTCTCCATAGATAATCGAATAAGAGGATAATAGGACGCTTGTCATTCTTTCGTCTCATTTTAGACCAGATCTCGATATCTCCATTCATTCATTTGATAAATCAGGTGTATGGAAAAGTATTTTACCAGCTCTCTTTTCCCGCTCGCTGCTGGTGCTCGCAGTTTTAAAATGAAACAAACTAAAGCCATGTCAACCAAATCTATGTCACAAAATGAACTATTTAATTTACCTTAACTGCAGCCTTGTGATCTGCAAGAGAATGAATTGGTGTATTCAGCTCTCCACTTGACTGTACATTAACATCCCAGATGTTCAAACAATTATCATTACTACCACTGGCCAGGTGAGTACCACTTGGCGACCATGCTAATCCGCACACTTCCTGGCTGTGAGAAAGCAGTGTCGCAACGTTATGTTTTGCCATTCGTACATCATGTTGATGGATGGCACCACTTCTCGAGCCACTATCAAAGGAGGAAAGAAGCGTTAAGTATAATCACAGTGAGATTCCGTTAAAATAAATGCGGACCAACAATCATTATGACTAGGGTTGAAATCGAAGAGAAACTAGCGGATGCGACAAAAACGTTGACGCGGGTAAAGATTCATATTGCGTACAGGGTGTTCCAAAAAGTTGTGCGCCGTTTTAATGGCTGCTAAGGAAGAGCTGTGATTTCAGTTGTCCTGTTTTATATATTGTTGCATAATAAGAAAGGCTTCAACTTAGAGTTTGAGACTTTGTTTGACTAAATCGTACAATTAATCACCGGGAAACCAGGAAATAATTGTTGCTAAAATTAAAATTTGTAAAAAATTTGTCTTTCTTTGTCCCCTGTGCGCTTAGTCATTTTTTTACCTTAGTCCCCTGTGCTCGGCGAAAGACTGCAGGGGACTAAGGTACAAAAATGACTAAGCGCAAAGGGGACAAAGAAAGATAAATTTTTTTTACAAATTTTATTTTTAGCAACAATTATTTCCTGGTTTCCCTGTGAATTAATTGCATCGTCATGGTAAATGAAAAAGTCGAAATTAAAGGTTGCTGCAAAACCAGATTGTCCTATATTCACAATCAATGGAAAAAATCACGTAAATGTTGTAATAAAATTTCTAGTATGGCTATCATCATTATTATTATTTAGACACGATAACATCCTGCAGCTATCTATTTTTCAAATAATTTGCAGAGTCCTAAAATTTGAATAGAGGCTAAAATGTTGTATACAAGCAATAACGTAAGGGATCTGGCGTTTCTAGACGTGAAAATGTGCCACACAAGAGCTACAGGCAATGTCATATGTATCTATTAAGTAATCTCCTTGTCAACGTCAGAAAATATACAGTTACTCATAATATTTATTTTCACAAGCTTCTTTGTAAATCAATTGTAACCAGTGGTCACAAATTAGTCCTTTTTTGTTGTCGAATTGTTAAAAGAATTAACTTGAAATTGAAATGTTATTGAGTGATTTATAGAAAAGAGAGTCCTTTGGTTTTGAAGCAACCTCAGATTTCCACTATCTTACATCATAACGCCGCAATAACTTGTCCGATTTACTCAAACAAGGTCTCAAATTCTAAGTTGAAGCTTTCCCTATCACACAGTAACAAAGTTGAGGCAATTCAAAATAAATATCCCCCACAGCAACCATACAAACAAACTGTGCACATGTTTTTGGGACCCCCTATAGAGTGCTGGATTGATTGCAATATATTATTGATGGTGGAGAAGCCGAAGTATTCTTGGAAATATTTTCTTATATTTTCTGAGCACCTGAAATACAGATAATCTAGGATTTACGAAACATGCTTGATTTCCAAATGCGGGTGGAAACGGACAAGAATGCCTCAAACATATTATAAAAAATCTCCTGACGTAAGACAATATACATGCACATAGTGTTACCATTTACCAAATGGATCTTCTGAGAACTAATAAAGGGTATGATTCCACACATTTTCAAAGAGTCATGTCCCAACACTAGAGGCGAATCAGATGTACTTGAAGTACATTTTGAGCGCAAATCTGTGAAATGATTTACATTTAGTCAAGGCTTTATGATTCAACATTACTGAGGATGGTTTTTGGATAACAACAATAACAATAGTTGAAGGACAAATCCCGAGTTGCATGATTTATGAGAAAATGAGAGATTATACTAGGTTATGAATAGTATATTGAACTTTTTCCAGCATTTTGCGTCAAAAATTAAACACTTTGACAAAATTAGATACTCAAATGAGTTGCTAGTGCGCAGTGACATCGTTCGTAGCTCAAATGAGTAGCATCGTGCGCAGTGACATGAGCTCATAATTCGGTGGGCTGTGATTTCATATTCAACACGAACGAGGCTGACCTGTGTATTGTTTGGGGTGCGTCCTGGCGTCACGATGTTGGCTCCAAATTGTGGCTAACCCCCTCGTCGTACGACAGTACAAAAGGCGCTCGGAATCAGGCTGGTTTAGGCCTAAAAGTTATTGAAAATTCTTGTCTGAAGACTGCATTTAAGAGCGTGGAAAGATAAATGACGTTGAAATCTTGCTTAAACATGATGTAAGCTTGTGTCATGACATAATTTCAAACAACTCCGGATTCGTCCTTAACTATTAACGGAAACTGTTTCGTTGCATAAAAGCATTTGATCCATTGAGCATAAAAGCATGAAAGCCTAGTGCTGCAAACATTTTGTTACGAGTTATACCTGCTTAGGATGAATGAATTCCAGCTCAAAGATCCAACACGTGAAGCATGTCCTGGCATTGATCTCTTCTTCTTACAAGTTTCCGCATCCCAAAGCTTCATCAAAACAAAGATAAATCATCTGTTAGTAATCGAGTGTTAGTATCAATTTTGGTTTCGAACAGAGGAAAAACACTGCCAAAAACTGCAAAAACTTAAACAAATACTTGACAAATTTGGGTCGCACTTTGCTTCCTAAAACCAAACGTCATCGATAAAGTGTTTGTACGCAGTATTTAGTTGGAAGGCCCTGCTATCTTTCGATATTACGAGCGGCTAAAAAAAAAGTTTATTCTTTCATTTCTCAGTCAAATGTGAACAAGCGCCACTCTTTCCAGTCCATGTTTTCGAAGATTAAACAAAAAGCTGAATTCTAAATTGGCTTGGAAACACGAAACTGTGAAAAGGAGCAGAGATCAGTCTTTCTGCAAACAATAGATTTTCCTAAAAGATTTTAAATCATTCTGTAAAATTTGGATTGGAAAAAGATGGCGGTTAGTTCATTAGATTTAACATGGTCTAGCTGTTTGAAATATATTTTGTTCAGCCATGGTTTAGGAGAAATATGGGAGAACCGAATTCAAATTTTCAGATCCATTGGTACCACACATGTGGTGAATCAACGGGTGATAGATTGTTCCGATCAAAATACTCTCTCGATGTTGAAAAATCAACCGAAAATGAGAACTTATTGCACCTTTAAAACTGCATTTAAGATTGAAAAATATATTTCTAGTATGAAGAATGTCGAAAAGAGAATTTTACTAAGCAAATTTAGGTTATCTGATCATCGTTTAGAGGTAGAAGTCGGCAGATATCACAGACCAAAAAAAAATGCAGAAGAGAGATTATGCCCTAAATGCAACATTTTAGAAGATGAATTTCACTGCCTAATGGCATGCAATATTAATAATGACATCAGGGAACAATTATTTGAGCAAATCCAGCGTCAACATCCTCTGTTTAGACACATGAATATAGTTTCATTTATCTAATGCAGAATGACGACGATAAATTATGTCCATTGATACAAAGTTTCATCGTGAATTGTCTAACAGCATCTTACGATCTAAAAAATTCGCTTGACTCGGCCCCTAATGTACAACCTTTAAGATTTGTTTTGTTTTAGATTGTAGTCACGTTTTTTTTAGATTAATATTATTGTTCACTTGTTATAGTATTCATTTTGTTGTATTTAGTTCCTCAGTAGCTGCTTAAAGTATACAAGTTGTCTTGTACTAGGCTATTGATGGAAAAATTAAATCTGAAATCTGAAATCATTCTGAATGAAAATTGTAGAATTCGGAATTTTCTTCGAATACAGTTTTTGGAGGGTACACGTAGCTTAAAGTGACCATGCAGCATCTCAAAATATTGCCAAGCCTTTCAACTAAATAGTGAGTTACATACAAATTAGGTTAAATCTACCGGGTGTTTCAAAAAAGTGCCCCTGTTTGAAAAATCACGAGAAATTTGACTACAAGGCCCATGTTCAAATTTCTTTTGTTGCAAGTAGATCCGTTAGAGGTTGGAAGCATTTGGATTGCTCTTTGGAAAATGTTGTGGTCGTAGGTTGCAGTTTAAGATTAAATTAGGCGCGACGTTTTCATAGCGGCCCCTGTTATTTAGTAGCCACTTGACGGTTGACCCAGCAGACCCAAAGCGAAAACTAAGTTTAGACACTATACATTTTTTAATCCATTTCAATATCATGGTTATTCCATAAAGAATTTTCCAAATTAATACAGTGAAATGCTGCGAAAGTGTACAGTAGTGTAGTACAAGTTTGTTATCAAAGCCTGTTTCACATTAGATGCCAGGTGAGATTTGCGGTAACGCAAAATTTCTTATTCAAAACTCTTTAATTGTTTTAGTTTGCAGATAGTTTCGCTTGTGAGACAGACTTTAAAATTTTACCTCAACGATGCCATTATTTAATCCAACTGCAAGGATGTGTCCGTCTCCAATCCATTTGACACTTGTCACTACTTCTTCATCATCTGTTTGCATCAATTTATCCACTGAACCAGAATCAGCATGCCATACAAACACTTCACCACCTAATGCTACTCCTATGCAGTTGTTATTTCCCCAATCAAGAATATTTAGATCTATGTAAAAGAGAACAAAGGTGAGAGCTAAAACGAGTGAATTTCAAGAGCTACGAAGATTTGAGAAAAGTAGTAAGTGCCATAAATCAACAATCATCAAAACTGCAATGTGAAACAAATATTTAAACAAAATGTAGCAACTACTACCTGGTAGCCCAAAGGAATGTATCGCTGCTAGAAGAAACCACTAAAATTTGATGGTGCCATACTTTCAAGACTTTCTTTTCGGAGAATCGTGTCATAGACTAAACAGACTGCAGATATTATATGTATTTTGGAAAGCCTTACATTAGAGAAATCTTGGTTTTATGAATAAATCCAAGCTAACCTAGCCAAGAAAAACTATTTTCAGATCCAGTTATGCCTAATCCGTAGGCTGTCATATGGTTGTTTATTTCAGAAGAAAGGCTTGACGATCATATAAGAAGCGAGTGCCAGTTTAAGTCACAGCACATGGACATACGCTGTTTTCAAACGGTAGGTCTCAGAATAAATTTTTAAAGAGAATCAACGGATATAAAGTGGAGAGCACCAGAGTTACTTTTGACCTGATTGAAATTGAAGATGTTCACCAGTGCTCAAACAACGAGACAAAGGCACGCACGTTTCTATTTCTTTATCCTATTTATAGGCTGCTCCATCTATTTCCATAGATTGCCTTTAACGTATTAGTTCGTAGTCTCGGACCCCAAGGAATAAATTGTTATCCTTGACATATAATATAGGATAATATAGTATAATATAGTATAATATAGCATAATATAGTATAATATAGTATAACATAATATGATATAATATAATAGCCCTACGCCTGTGATTAGAGAAGAAAAGAAAAATCAGAATGTGGGGAAGACTAGTCAGAAAACTACGTAACGTAAGCGCAACGAAAATGTGCAAAACTATGTAGCGCAACGAAAATGTATAAGACTAAGACTGCGTCCACGCGATACCGGTGAAATTTGAAAACGGAACAAAATTGTTACGGATAGGGCTCCCTTTCATACGAAAACGGCACAGATTGTGCCAGCAGAATTTGAAAATGAAACTCTAACCGGCACAATTTGAAAACGGCGTCGTGTAAACACTCAAAAACAATGAAAACGGGGATGGCTCAACGGTAGCGCGCTTGACTACCAACCTGAGGGTTGGTGGTTCGAGTCCCCGCCCTGCCGAACCTGCTACGTAGAGTGAGGAGAGTCGCCAACTCTCTGTAATTCCAGGCTAAAGGAATCACGAGGTGTGGTCACATCGAGAGGAAGGGCCAGGACATTGCTCGATAAGCTTAGCTTCTCAGTGTCCTAAAAACTACCTTCGGATGCTAGGTAGCAATATAGAAAAAAAAAAACAATGAAAACAGAACATTATTCGACGCTTTCGAAACACGGCTGATTGATTCTTTAGATTTTAGATAAATTTGTTTGTCATCAAAATCCAACTTCTTTGTCGCGGAGAATGAAAAGAGATTGGTACTGTCCAATTTTCTGCCGTTTTCAATTTGTGCCGGTATCGTGTGATCACTAGCCGAAATTTTACTACCGTAAACGGTGGCGGTTTTTTTTTTTTATATCCATAAAAACATCTAAACAAAAACGTATTCACATCATTATGTACCATCCGCAACGGGAGAGGACTCAGGGTCATCTTGCTCCCATTGCGTATGGTACTTACAATTCAACAATATTTTTAATAGACAATGCAACAAAAGACAATAACAATACAACAAAGTACAAGGCAACAATGATAACAATGAACAATACAACAAAAGGCAAATGGAAGATATTTAAAATTAAGCTAAGTTTTTAAAGGCAGTCTGTCTCGCGTCTGATTGGCTGCAACGGTCAATCGGTGCTCGACAAAACGTATGTCACCGTTGATATCGGCATTTGAAATAAATGAGGGCTGATCGTTATCACAGCCATTCATTTAAACCTATTTTACCTAAGTCCTTACCACCCAATCCTCTGCGTGACAGACTGTCTTTAACTTAGTGAAAGAAAACAGCAACGCAAATATGAACTAACAGTTGACAAAACCAAATCAAAAGGGGTTTGGGGGGCTGCAGTTTCAATATGTATGTATATCAATTTAGCTTTTTGGTCGAGTCGATGAATGAAATTGTTGCTTCAAGAATAACTCTGTTCTCAACTACGTTAAAGTGTGGGTTTCCATAAAGAAGCAGCTTACACAATGTTTTGGCATGGTGTGAATGTAGTCTAAGACACTTGTGATATATCGGTCTCAGATGGCGGCTTCAAACATTCTAAGAAGTTTAATAATTTTAGCGAACTTACAATAGTCGTTGGTTATATCAGGAGCATCTAAAATTCTCTCTGGTGTATCTGGTATGTGTCTGGTGGACTTCCACTTCGCTGATGGCTTTTTATTTTGACTGTATAAGACCTTACTCATATGACCTACAAGATAATCAAACACAGAGCAATAAAAACAGGTACAGCAAAATAAAAAACATAACTGTGTGAAAATAAATAAATAATTTTGCACGAAGACAAGAATTTTGTGCAATTGAATTTTCAACAGATCAAATCAGCACTAGAGTAGCATCGCTCTTGTTTTGTCACCCCGACGGTCAACATTTACTTTCTGTATCAAATATTAAGATATGAGCATTACAACTATCAACAAATTATCTTCTTCCTCGCTGAGGAACTGTGTGAAAAGTTTGTTATGCGGCTGCTTCTCTTGAGTAAGAATTCTAAGCATCGAGTGGTCGGAATGGCCTTGACTCAATTTCAGCGCTCCACTTGCCATTAGGAAATTAATACACTTTTGCCACTTTAGAGGCAACGCAAATCAAGTAGAACGAGACGCAATGATAGGTGCTTGCAACAAACAATCTGTAGAAATACATATGACAAAACAGGGGTGATAATTTGGAGTTTATTGATGTCGGAATTTCAACTCGTGGAGAAGAGATACTTTGCTGAAAAAGTATCTTCATCTTTTGACAATGGAATAAGGAAGCCAAAGTTTCAGACATGTCTTCGTTACTTTGGTTGAAACTTCTGGTCCCATCACAGCACGAAGGAGACATTTGCAGCCAAGAAAAACGCAACGTGAGTTCCAAAGAATCATTTCCATAGCAGCAAGAAAAGTAAGGTCCTTATTTTATCTTGATAGCAGGTATGCCTCGGAAAACTTCTTAAACATTGCTTTGTATGCGGCAGAAAACAACACAGTCGGTATCCAGTGAAAAGATGGCGTAAGCAAAGTAGTTTAGCGGGCTTTCTTTGTCATTTGCTAGGCCCCCCCTGTCTACAGAGTTTGAAAACAGAGCAGCGGCGTCTTGCAGCCTTAAATGTTGGGTGACAAAACAGGGGTGATGCTACTTTAACGTATGTAGCAACGACAATATCCAGGCGGATCAAAGGTTTTTGCAAAGTCTTAACTGAAGTAAATTCGTATGAAAAACATTGGGATCTTTTGAGGCTGGCTGATGATCTAGAATAAGAGCAAAATAACACTATCATTGCAGTTACTAAAACACACTAATGTGTTAACCCTCTGGACCGGGGGGGGGCTAAATTAGCCCCCCTACCATTTTTGTCTAGGTAATTTTGTTTTGTTAATTTCTAGGCTTATTATTTTTTGCGACTTTTCTTAACTATCTATTTAGCATCTTCTATCCAAATTTCTTCAAGATATCTCATGTAGTTTTGGAAATATAATAATTTTCTGAGAGAGTAGTTTTAATATCTTGTTTGTTTTACGGTCAAACCCTTTATAACTTCAAACTAAGATAATTCTTGACAGAAGTAAGAGAACTGGATGAAATTTTCAGTTCAACCATGAATCAATTAGAGAATATGGAAAAAACTCAATTTTATTGTTTTTGTAATAAATGACGTCATTGATGACGTCATATATATAATGAATTTAGGTATAAATATAGGTTTACAAAGTTCATCATTTTTTCAAAAAATTATGTTTTTATGAAATTTTGATATTTTCTCTCGAGTGAGATTTTACAGTCCAATCTGTAATATTACTGTTTTTGGCCTAAAACAATGAAAAATGATGACGTCATCGACTATACAACAAATAGAGCAAAACAAAATATAAATTCGGACTTTTCACATCAAATTACATAAGATGGCCAATTTTCTTTCTTCTAGCCCTCGTCAATTCAGAGTTCCGAGGGGGGCTAATTTAGCCCCCCCGGCCTGAGGATGCTCAGAAAAGCTCGGTCCAGATTAGCCTGATAACCAGACCCGATTTCAAAGGAAATAGAAATCGGGTCTGGTTATCAGGCTAGGTCCAGATAGGGTTAACTGTTCTTCTAGAAGGTCTTTCTATGTTCCGGCCACATGGGACCGTTAGGCGTTAGCGATCATATACAGTAAAACCACCATATAAGAACCACCATTAATTGAGCTTAGCCTGGCAAAGATCATTAATTTTGGGTTGTTAAATTTTTCGAATAGGGCAAATAAAAGGGCTTGTAATATGCAGAAACAATACAAATGGCATGCATTGAGCATCTACAATGCCTGTCTAAAGTCTTGCTCTTGTAGCACCTTAGCTAATTTTGCCTTGTTTTGCAATTTTGCCCCTCCCCTTTAGAACAAGCGGGAGAACAAGGTTGTTTTGTGACGATTAAATGAGGATGAAAGGACAATTCGCGACTCTGATGGAATGCCAGGACAATAACCTTGCAAATCAACATTGTTTGGGGGGGAGGGGGTGCTTCAACTAATCGCTATGGATGAAAATGCAGAAAAAGTATGTCTTTATCAAGAAATGGTCTGTTCCATTGACTTTTGGCAGGCATTGTAGCAATTTGTGACATCTTCTTTCCAGTTTTAATTCAATTTTCACAAGTTCTGGAAAACATTCCAAAAAAATTATAGCCTGAGAGTTCTTGACAGTTGTTGGTTTTTGTATGCAGCTTTAAACTGTAGCCTGGTTCACATTAGGTCGTTGCAGTCGCTGGAGTCGTTTAGAGCGAACGATTCAAAGACTCAAATGACTAAATTTGAACGGCAACGGCAACTGCGATATTTAGCACTTTGGGAAAAAACCGGTTTTATCCCAGCGACCAAGTCGTTGGGGGTCGTCAGGGTAGTTGAGGAGATCATTTGGCCGTTCATGTTCAGTCCTTTGAGTCTTTTTGGTCGTTGACGTCGTTTGTTCCAACGACTCCAGCAACTTCAACGAGCTAATGAGATCCAGGATTATGATGCAATGGCAAATGTCCAGTTTTCAATGAAATGAGTTTGTGAGCAAGTATTTTGCAAGATGGATTATCTTGAAATTGAAGCGAATTTCAAAATATTTGCGCGAATCCATTTTGTTAGGATGATTGGCTGTTTCATTTGTTGGAAGATTTGTTGTTATTTGCCTCCAGTAGCTGCAGTCTTCAGCTCCTTTTCATCCACGTTTTACGGGGAAGCGTCCCCTTCGTCGTTTTCCCCCTCGCAGAGCGAGCACATGTGCCAGTGAATTCGCTCAAGTGGAAAGTAGCCTTCGCTGTGACCTTAATCTGCTTTTACCTTAATCTGCTTAATATGTGACCTTAATCGTTTGACTCGATCAACTGAAATATAATTAAGAAGACAGATGTAAACATAATTACCATCATCTGCCATTGGTGCCTTCTTTTTCGTTGCAAGAATCTTTGAATTTGATTCACCTAAATTTTTCTTCATCTTTTCACTGTAACCTTCTTCATTGTCGGCACCCTCTTGATATTCATTCTCGTTGCCTTCTCTCATCAAAAGATGATGACTTCTATCATTATCCATCAACGCTCGATTCGGAATGAATCTGTCATAAGCTGAGCATGCAGAGCTTCCACTTTTATTCAAAGAAGTATTTTTACCTAAAACAGAAAATCTTGTTGGTAAACCTTTTTTCTATTATTTTATGTAGTTTATAGCTTTTCATAATTCAAATTTAAGATCATAATTTTACCGTTCATATCATATTACTCTCTTGTAGTCATTGTATTGATAATTGTATCGTCATACAGTAGATTTATTAGCTAAATAATTTGGAAGCTACGATGGGCACTGGGCTAAAAAACCGCTACCGTTCCTGCACAGTGCCCTTGACATCTCTTAATGTTGTTTAAATTGCATTTAATCTCGTCGCTGTATCTGTTAACATTCGTCTTATATTTAAACCTTGTAAACATTGCTGAATGCAACTCAATTTTATTTGGATTTGGTTAAGCAATATATATCTAGGATTTAACTGCCAATTGACTATGACTAATAACTTGAAGATTTAAGTACAACAAGTGAGTAGAAATGTATCAACCGTTTGAGAAATCACACTGAAAAAAGCCTCAGAGGTAATTCTAAGAATTCCAGCTATGACTGAGGATTCAAATCTAAAGAATGAGAATTACAAAGTCTGTTCACCCAACTCAGCAACCATTCTTAAGTTTGTGATCTGATAAACCATCATATATCATGCACAAATTGCCTTTTTCTTTCAAAGATACGATATAAAAGAAACCTTCAGAAAGTATGTTTGGTAAAAGCTTTTACTGCGGTCCAAAAGTAGCTTCGTTACCTTAAAGAGAGCAGAGTTACCTTAAATTTCAGAATTAAGAGAGCAGAATTAAGTAAAGCGCAGCGCCCGTTCTTTTATTTGTCCTTCGTGATGTACTGTTTTGTTGTCATGTTTTGTTGATAAACTATACTATTTATTAATTATCTACCGGGTGTTCCAAAAAAATTAATTATCTACTGGGTGTCCCAGATTCTATCGGGGCTAGCGATAAGAATTTAGGTCGAATCAATCCCTAATAATTTTTGAAGTACTCCTCGATAGTTAACTTGAAGATAAATACCTTGTTTGTTGATATTGGTGCATCGAGAGTTGAAACATTAATCTTCAAAGTGCAAATTTGCATCCATTTCCAAACCAGAGCATTTGGGTTTTGGCCTAAGATGTTAGCATGCTGTGTTGTGGAATCTCTTGAATCATAGCTAAGTTCGAGCAAGACACCTCGTGCTTAGGAATACATTTTAATAGAAATTCAAAACTGAACTTGACAATCAGATTCACGAATGGAATTTAGTACTATTTTCTATTTAGTCCCATAGAGACATCTTTCTTCATTCAACAAAAATTCCACATTACATCTGCATTTATCAGCAAAATCATTCTCTTGGGCGTTGATACGTAAATTATATCTTGCATTCTTCATTGCTTGATTGACATGCATTTCGTATCATCTCTCTTGCAATTATTATGAAATAAGCAATCGCATATGCCCAAGGGAACATAAAAATGCTCCACCCATGCTTGGCTTGGTGTGATTTTGGACAATGCATTTTGACTGACGAAAGCTATTCCTTGGTGACTATATTCATTAATATGTTTTACCATTTTCGGTTTTACATTTCTATTCAAATGTGTACCTAATCACGGGTCATTGTCCAAATCTACTACGCTTATGTCTATGATTGAGGAGATTCCCATGGCCAGCGCGTTTGCAGTTTAGGCCAAAACCCAAAAGCTCTGGTTTGGAGGTGGAAGCAAATTGGGACTTTCCAGATTAATATTCCAACTGTCAATGAACCAATATCAACAAACAAGGTATTTATCTTCAAGTTAACTATTGAGGAGTACTTCAAATATTATTAGGGACTGATTCGACCTAAATTGTTATCGCTAGCCCTGATAAAATCTGTTACCTTTTTTTTGGGACACCCGGTATTGTAAGAGCTATTCATAGTGGAAACTTGATGACCATGTGTCCATTCCCGCTGTGCATAGCACAATGCTCAAGTTGTTGAAATCATGTTATTTCAGTTTAAATTATGTTTGTGAATTAAAAAAATTGTTTCCATATGACAAAATTCTTACTGTTTTCCATGTTAATTGCCTTTACTGAAATACTGTACCTTCCTTGCCTTTTCACCTTAGTTTCACTTAATTTTAGGCATTTCATTTTCTCATTAATTTAAGTTGCTTATTTTTAATGTTAACTTCTAGCAGCGTTAATTCCCTCATTCACAATTTATTCATTTATTGTAATGTGTTGTAAGATGAAAAAAGTTCTCAATCAAGCAAGAAAGTAACAAAATTGTATACCAGGTGTCTTTTTTGTTGACAAATTGCCAGTCATTGTTTTCCCTGGAGTTGTAGAGGAGGGGTGTCTTGCCCTTGATGCCATACCATTATTTAAGGGTGACAACGGCATGGCCCTTGATTGGGATTGCATTTTTCTCTGCCACCTTGGAACTGGTCCACTAGACATTGCAGTGGATGTACAGGACTTCAAGCATTCATTTATACCTGCCTCAAATGTGCAAGGGTCCATCTATAACATGAGTATACAATGAGCATGATTAAGGTAAATAGAACAAATAAACTTTTGAAGTATAAAAATGTAACGAAAAACAATCAAACAAATTATGGGTTTATTAAGATGAGGGCGTATTCATAAAGTCAAAATGACAAGGCCATAAATGATTGCTTTTTAGATCTTAAAAGACATGAAACAAAATTGCCTCAGTTTTCACAATCAACATGCAATTTAATTTTGTGAATGAAACACACAAATTATACGTAATTTTAATAAAAGCAAATAACAAATAACTTTTAAATTTGTTTTAGCTAAATAGGTAGAAAATATTTGATTTTAACCTCTTGCATTGGATACTAGATGGGGGCTTAGCAGAGGGGGGCTTGTTCAAAATATTGCCTTCTAAGGGAGGGGCTTATTTCAGAGGGGGCTAAATACCCTCCCCCTTAGCTAAATATATGAGATATGAGAATACGAAAATATGAAAATAGAGCTTTTACAGTATTTTCCAGAGTTTATTCAAGGTATTAATACATATACATTTAAAAGCAATTTGTTGTGTCCTCAGTGATAGTCTGATGAGTAAGACACCTGTACAACACATGAGGCTTTCCCAGAAATATTTCCACAGAGTTCTTTTGCTTCCAACTTCAAAGAACTGCCTCATGAGCATGCACAACAGTAATCTGCCATGCTTTGCAGACATTCTTCATAGACCGAAACAACCGAAAATTTGGTGTGCACTGGCACACTTCATAATCAGGTGTGATAGCTTAGCATTTTTAAAGAGAATCAATCGAGACAAAGTTGACTACAGACAAGGGTCTGGGTAGTCTATAATTAGCCTATTGTATTTGAGGAAATCGTAAACATATCCAAAGTTGCAAAGTTTACACGTGCAAAGTTGCTAAAGAAAAAACGGCATGTGTAGGCATTTTCTTCATCCTATTTATAGATTACTTCACTTAGCTATTCATTCAATTTAAAGCCAAATTTTGGAAATTGGCTTTTTTCTCTTATCACTGTCTCCAAAAATTAAGCTTTTCTTTTTAGCCTAATTTTGGCTTCTTTGGAGATTTAAGTCAATTCTTGTTGAAATCAAGTAAAACTGGACTGGCTTTCTAACCTGCGGTGTTAAAAAGCCTAAAAAGGTGAAGGTGAAGTTGCGTTTTTTAGCGCCAAGCGTTGGGATTGCAGAAGTAGAGAAGACCTAATCGAGTCCACGACCCCTTGTCATGACGCTCAAATGGTGGGGCTCTACCTNGCATGTACTCGTTATCAAGTGAATCGAAATTAATCGATTCGAGCAAAGAGAAGGCAAGATTCGACAAATAGGAAAGAACGTGAGATAAAGAAAAGACCATCACAATGATTGCATACGATCTTATTTTACGAATAGAGAATACATGCATACTAAAATACCTTCCCTAGTTTCAAGAATAATTTACCAACTTCGATAATGTACAGCAGAAAAAACAGCATATATACAAATTTTGCTCACTACAAAAGAGAAACCCACAATGGGAAACTAAGTAACATTCTTTACCCTATACTATCTAGCGTGCTGCTTTCAATGATGAGAATGGGGCTAATAACTCGTATTTGATTACGTATTAATGATTTCTCAAAGTCTGTCTTGGATTTTGACACATCAGCCCTTTTCACACTAGAACATGATCAAATTGTCTGGACGGACAAGTCGTCTGACATGGAAAAGTTGTCTGGTGTCAAAACGAGATCAGATAGCAAAAACTAAAAATAAAAAGTTGAAAATTCCTTTGGTAAATGCCGATGAAATCAAAGCATGGCTAGGCCCTTTCTGAAAACCTCTGGTTTCAGGTGCACTCTAAATTGTGATTTCGCAAGCTCGTATCTCTGAGGTTTGGGGGACGATTTACAAATGCAAGGTATGTGCATTTAAGTTGAAGATTAAAAATTGAGTTGTGCAGTCGAGAAGTCCCGACATTTTATCGTTTTTTTCCTTTTTCCAGTCAAAAGGGGGTACTTTTTTTAGACACCCCGTATATCGAGCTTATCTTTCAGAAGCCAAAATTGAGGTGGATCTCAACCTAAAATCGGAATCAAGGCGTTGATATCCAAATGCAACAAGTGGCAGTGCATAAACTAATATTTCAAAATGATATGGTTGTTTAATACTTGAATAGAATCAATCAAACAGGGGGACATCTATTTTGAAACAATCACTATACAGGCTCAAAGTTATCTTAAAATAAATCTAAAATCCACAAAAGTCATTAGAAATATCATCACCTCTTTTCACGTATTGGAAAAAAGAGATACAATCACGAGACAATTCTCATTGGGGGATACTGGCATTCGAAATACACGACTTAACTACTATTGGTTTACAGAGAACTGCGAAGAACTTGCTTATAGCTCATATATGAAGCAATCTAGAACTTAGAAAGGGGGATCTTTGACCGCATTTGAAGAGAGCTGCATGAAAATGTGCTGGCACACTTACTTAGCAAAGTGATTTCTCGCTAATGACGGGACACAAGAAGTTTGATGCCAGGATTACTACCAAAGCGTAGAAAAGCATGGCACCACTGGTCTTGGCATGGGAGCAAACTTGAGAATTAGCTTTGGAAAATTGAAATAAAAATCATTTGCGGGTGATTTGGTAAAAACATACGACGTTTTTGTATACAGTTTGTCTAATTGTCAAAATTAAAGAATTTGTCAAAATTGTATACAGTTTTCAGGACATCCGTTATAACTTTTGGTTGACATTTGATTTGGGCGATCAAATGGACAAACGCTTTACTTGGCATGCGAAATGTTTATGTTGAATCAATCTTTCATTTGGCAAGGGCTTCTCACTTGCGACTATACGAAATAAGTATTCTCTTTGAAAGAACTCCTTATAAAAAACGAAAATCTAAGATCACCAAAAAAAACTTTAGAGCTACAAAAAAGTCTGGAACACTTTGTTCTAGGAAATCCAAAACATAGCTTTCTTGAAGAGGCTACTACAGTTTCTTATAAGTGGATTCTTATAAAAATAAGTGTACTCAACTATGAGAGATTTTAAGAAGTTTTCAATCTGAGTCAAAGATATACGAGTACAGATGATAAGATGGGTTGAACATTGGCATATAAACGTCGTAAATACTCGTCATACCTATTACTTTTGGTGCCCATTACATATTTGGTGCTTGTTTCTTTTTGTCTTTTCTTCAATAACAGTTGGTGTTATTATGTTTCATTTGGATTTGTCTCTGTTATTTCTGTAACTTGATTTGCAGTTCTTCCATATGACGGGAGGGCAGTCGCCAAGCATTCTGATTCAGATTTTTGATAGAGAGGCCAATGCAAAGTATGCTACGAGGAGAAGAAAACAAAGGTAAGGGAGTGCACAACATTCAACGCAAAAAATTCTGAGATTTTCTGTGGTTCGAAATATTTACAATGAGAGTTTTTTTGCAGAATAGAAAATCACAAGAAAGCAATTTTTATTGTTTAAAAACGCAATGCCTTGCTCATGAAACAGTTTTAATAGAAGAGGAATGTACTGAGAGAGCTACTCAGACAAAACCAATACATTTTGTTAACTCATTCATGTCAGCAATCATTCTCATGATCCTGAACAATAATTATTCAATGTAAATTTTGATGACTAACCCTTTGAAGACTCAGCATAAAGTACGATCTGTATGCTTACAAACTTGATATGATAACACAAGAATAGTAAACTGTAAATAGATGGGTTTTCGTAATGGTCTGAATTTTCTCTAAAAAAACGCCAAAACTTCAGCGAAAAATGTCTGAAAATTCTTTGTCCGAAATTTGTTCGTCCGAAATTTGTTCGTCCGAAATTATTGGTACTTAATATAGTCAAATATTTGTACAGTAAAATAAAGTTTGCATCTTATTTCGGCACCGGCAAGAAAAACGCTCTAATGATGTGAATTGAGCTATATCGTTTTCGGAGAATGAAGGTACACAAAAACTACATAAAATAAATGGCGATGCCTTCCACCTCCCAAGACTATAAAAAGTGCGCTAGCCATTGCTGTATGGCTGAAAAGGGGAAGAAATTTATCGAGCTTTTTATGCCGTTCTTTAAGTTTTGGAAACCTTTATTTCACAGAAAATCACTTTTTTTAAAATGAAATTACAACACTTGCAGGGAGTCTGGCGGTCTGGCGTATAATATTGTAGAGCATAGCAGCTAAAATGCTTTCACTCTATAGCTGTTAGAGCAGAGGCTTGGCGATAAGGGCAAATGCTGCAAGGCTAAGTGGAATAGTTTTAACTGTCTTTGCCTCTCTGTTTCTCCACCACCAAAAGAATGCGGCAAAACTCAAAAGCAGGCATTCAACAAGCAACGGTTCCTAGCAAAACTAAAGTGGAAAATATAGTTGATCTTGATCAAAAACATCTTGCTTGGCTCGAGTCAAAATGTGCTTGTAAGTTGCGAAATTTTTGAAAATTTGACCTATTGGACGAGCAAGGACATCCTTTTAATACTGCCCCTGTATTGCCAAGCCTCGAAAAAAGAATCGAAGAACTTTCAAATTTTAAGAAAATGTTAAAATTGCATCAAGTCTTGGAGCCAGGATTTTCGCTTGATATCGTTCACAGCAAATCAGCCAAGGTAAATTGAAAAATATTCGGCAAATGGTCCAGTCATTATTATGGTCCAGTCATTTAATGCAAATTTCTAAAAATAAAATCATCTTACCTAAACATAATCTTCTTTGATAATCCTTGTTTCAATTGTCGTCTCGCCAATTGGAAAATATTTCTCCCAGCAGTATTTTTCTTGAGCACTTTTCTTCTTGCTCATTTCACGACACATTTCACATGAAAATCCACCGGGTGATTTTGCTCTTCTAAAAGACGATCTCGTAGTATCTATCCCTGACTCACTTTGAATTCTATGCCTTGAGTGCGCATCGACAGGACTGCTTTGTGTATAATGATTCTGGTGATGTTGGCAACGCCCTTGATGTTGGCTTGTCGAGTAGAAGGCATTTGAATTTGTTTGAATAAAAGAATCATCTTGCGATTCACTTTCAAACGAAATGTCAACAGAAAACATATCATCTTTGGCCCTTCTTGGAAGACGCAATGAGCGATTTCTTTGCAATCCAGCTTCTTTAACGAAGCCTTGAGATCTGTCAGCCATTATACTGGTCTCCGCAAACATATCAGATTTAGGCCTAGGCCTTCTAAGTGAACGGCTTCGTTTTCGCGGAACTGTTTTGGGCGCTTCATACGAGCTGTCTGATTCAGAATCTGCTAGTTCATCAAGATACATCACAGTTCCTGGTGACCGTCTAATGAAATCGCCATCTTGTTTGTTTGATTTAGACTTGCTGTTGCTTTTTTTCTTCTGACTAGAAGCTTTAGACGTTGCAAATGCTGATTCAACCATCGTGAGCGTATCCTCGACAACTCTGGACCCTTCTTGATAAATGTTCCTCTCTTCTCCAGCCTGATAACCATTGTCAATTCTTTGGAAAGCCCTGGTGGGTGTTTTTCTTTCATTTTCTCCAATTTCAGAATCTCTCATTTCAGCATCTTTAAGATAAACTGGCACTTTAACCCACGGAGAATTGTCTCTCTTGTCTCGGAATGTTGCGTTGTTGACGCCATTTTGCATCCCATGTGTTGTATTACTTGAAGTATTACTTATCACAGTCATTCTCTGGCTGTTATTCCCTTGCACGTACCTACTCGAATGATTGCTTGAAGTACTCTGTTTAACCATCTCAGCTCTGTGGGTTGTACTCTCTTCCTTATCTTGCGGTACTATCGAATTCGAGAAAGCATTTTCCAGCTCTTTTTGCCTAATTTTCCTTCTATAGTCTTCGTAGCTCAATAGCTCTTCAGCGCTGGTTTTTCTTTGCCAGTTATATTCGTTCCTATCAAAATCTTCTTCGTTTTCTCTTTCAAAACCGTCTCTCCTGTTCATTCCCCTACTTTGTTCCTCATTTCTGTATGTACCACCATACTTCTTCACACCGCTTCTCTCTGTAGACTTGCTCATCGCCTCGTCTTGGTCTTGCCTTGATAATATTTGATTTGAATTTTGGGTCCTCTTCTCTCGCTCAAGACTCCAGTGCCAAGATTCTACAGTTTCTTCCCTATCCATTGAGTCAATGATTTCAATCTCTCTTTCACTATTGCTTGTGTTACGCAGACTCTTCTCATACAAAGACTGCTCTAACATTTGAACAGGCTGTTCATAAATAGCCTGTATTTTCTCTCTCACTCCTGGCCACTGGGCACTTGGCGAGGAGTTTTCATCCCCATTAGGAACTTCACCATTCATTTTGGAGTGTACTCCTTGCTCTCTCGTGCTTCTGACTGATGTTTGTCTCTCTTTTGTAGCGGTTTCATGGTTGACGGCAGTAGTAGAACTCCTGCTTACACTTTCTCTACTTGGGGCTTCTCTCCTTCCATTTCCTCTCTCTTTCGTATCCCTAGCGAATGCCTGCCTCGCTCCTGAAGTGGCTTCATGGTTGAAAACTGCAGCAGTGCTCCTGCTTACACTTTCTCTGTTAGGGATGTCTCTGCTCCTGTTCCTCTCTTCTCTTGTGTCTCTCACAGATGTCTGACTCTCTTCTGAAGCATGATTGACAAATGAGGCGTCATAATTTACACTGGACCTGCTTACACTTTCCCTGCTAGGAGTTGATCTCTCTGAACTAGACTTACTGCTTCTTTCTGACCTCATTGTGTTGTGATTCATGTTGTCAGCACTGGTTGTTGATCTTTCATTAGCAGCTGTGACAGTCTCAAACTTGAAGGTTTCTCCTCTGTTGCCCCCATTCATGTTTGTGGTTACCTGTTTCCTTTCAAAAATTATCTTTTTATCCGTATCGTTTCCCTGTTTAACCTCGCTTTGAGGCTCCCTTTGAGGCCTAGCTGTTGCGTGATCTCGCTCAGTTTCTTTCACTGCAGGCTTCTCAAACTTGATAGTGGACAATCGCTTTGCTATTTTCTCACTCTCCTCTTTCCATGAAATCTCTCCACTTGTTTTGCTCTTGTCACCAAAATTGACCTCAAAGGAAATCCCTCCCGACTTTTCTGCAGGTTCATCATGGGCTATTCGCAACCCATCTGTTTGGTCCTCCTTCTTAGCGTTCAGTTTCCACTGCGGTCGTCGTAACTTTGCCTTTGCTTTGCTGTCTAGCAGCTCGATTCTTGATGAATAATCAGGATCTTCCTCCATTGTTAAATCACTACAACTTGAATATGGGCGTCCGAAAACCTGATTTGATTCTGTTTTCAAAATTTCTCTAATGATACGGTGTTTACTCTCTTCTCTCTGCATCCTCCAGCCTCTTCTTCGGTTAAGCAGCTCTGCATCACTTTCCAAAGTATTCTCTTTATTGGCTATCAGCATCTCTTTCAGTTCTTTCACCTCCTTTTTGAGTCCCTCATTTTGTTCCTCGACTTTCTCCTTCTCAGCCAACAACTCCTCCGCATTTCCAGCCAGCTCATCAATCCTCTCAAACCCATGGAAACTATGTCTTTTAGAGTTTTCTCTGTTTCGTGTCAGCCTCCGTTTGACTGGGTGATTGTTAGGTTCCTCGTTGCTTACATTGAGCAGTGCTTGTAGTTCTCCTTTTGAAACATCGCCTCCCGCATCGCCTGTGTTGTTGTTTTCATCAGCAGCCAGATTGATCCTTCCATTTTGATAAAGGTCTGTGATAATTTGGAGCTTGTCTTCATGTCGTTGCATGGCATGCTTTAATTCCTGAATATCTTGTAATAGCGATGCTTTATCCTTTCTCAGCAAGTCTAGCTTTGCTTTCAAGCTATGATTCTGTTCCCGCAGCTTACAATTTTCATCCCTCAATGGTACAATGGTGAGCTTTAGTTCTTGAACTTTTGAATTGATTTCTTTAATCGCACGGTTGGCTGCTTCGAGGCTTTTTCTTAAAACACTGTTATCGTGGGTGAGGTCTGATTTCGCTCTTGATAGCTCGTCGATTTTATTTTGCAGATTATGAGCTTCGTCCTCCCATTTTCGTTTTTGCTCTTGCAGCATATTCAGAATGCTCATCAGCTTGCTGTACTCTCGATTTGTAAGCTCAGGGTTCATTTGATACACATAATTAAACGTATTTGGGTCCCCAGTTGTATTAGTAGCTCCTATTTCATCACCGTCGATAGAGCTATCATCTTCAGTTGATGTGTAGTTGTATAAATGCCGTTGCGGGCCATAACGGACATCAGATGCACTTCGTTTAACTCTGGCAGGTTTCGTAGCGCTTTTCTTCGATACCTCCGTATCACTTCCCGCTTCTTTACGGGCTACTCTATCCTTGACTTTATTCTTACTCGCTACAGTCGGTTTAAAAAGCCGGCTCACGACCGATTTACTCTGCTCTGTCCTTCCTTGATGCATATTCATCCCCTCAGCATAACTGCGCCTTCTCTGAGGCTTGAAATCGGATTCAGGTTTGACTGTTCTTGTTTCAATCAACGAATGTTTCCTTTTAGGTGTCACTGTCTCAGCATAATCCTTGCTATCCACTTGGGAATTAACCGGAGCTCCATTTGTAAGAATATCTTTATTTGCGTCTGTGACTTTATACCCTGCGACTTGAACAGGTGACCTTTGGTTCTCTTGAAGCAGATCCGATAAGAAAGTTTTGATCACTAAAATCCCCTCATCGATGGAATCTAACGATTTCTCGCTTGGTCCTAGCGCTTTGAAATCCAAACTCTGCAAGAATGATAGTTGACTATTTGGCACAGTGCTATTAGATTTTTCTGGCATGTTGAATAATTCTCCGTTAATTTGTTTACTTTCCAATTCTACAGCCTCACAATTTCCTCTCTGCTCTTGAGCCTCTGTTGACATTTCATCTATCTTTACGTTTTTGTCGTTCTCTGAATTTTTCTCAGGATCGCTGTCTTTCTTTTTGTGAAGCAAACTCATAATTTCAAGAGTCCTCCTTTCTGATTGGTTTGGTGGAACAAAAGATCTATTAGTGGATCGTTGATCATTGTTTTTATCACCTTTAGTAGGCCCTGCAGCGCTATTCATGGCTGCTCCTATGGTGATCTGGCTGGAGATTTCTCCATTATTTGTCTCGCGAGTGTGGGAACTTTCTTCTCCGCTATTCTCATTCAACTTGCTGTTTACTTTATCGTTATCTGCTTGGCTGAATTTTGCGACGACCTCCTTCAAGCGCAGCTCTGTTTCTTTATCAAGCTCTAGTTCCTTTTGTTTTTCTTTTGATACACTTTCAATATCAATCTCTTTCGATTCTTTACCATCCTTGATTTCATTATCTCGAGAAGCGACTTGTGGTTTCATGGTGGATTCATTGTTTTCATCTTTATTTTGCAACAGCGCTTTTGCTCTGCTTTGAATCATATTTTCGATCATATTGCGGGCTCCACTTTGTGCTTCAATGTTTGCTACAACTTCTTCATAATTATACCCCGATTTCGTGCAAATTTCCTGCAAGCAATTCTGCATTGTGATTCTCTCCAAATATTCTTTCCCGAGGCAAGATAGCACCACTTCTCGTTCCATATCTGCATCTTTTAGCCCCTCTTCAAGAACCTTGATTCTTTCGTCGACTGGCAATTCTGAGCTCTTGTGCGACCCCCTCCTTCCCGAGCTTGGCCTACTATTTGGCCTACTGTTCGGTCTTAGATCTTTTACCCCATCTCCATCCAAAAGATTCTCTCGACTCGAATTAAGAGAGCATGATTCAGTATTTTCGTTAATTTCGTCCATGAAAAATGATTCTGTAATTTCGTTGTCCACGCTTCGATCTGTCTCATCGCCGCTCTCAATGTCACTTTTCTTGAACGTTTTCCTTTGTAGAGTAGGTGAATTTCGTCTTGGCGTTATTGCATGCGTGAGGGTATAATAACTGTACAGCAAAGACTGTGGGTTACTCTTTTCATTCCTTTTCATCTTGATGACCTGAAATGGAAATTGTGCCTCAATATAAATACCGGGCGACCCAATGAAAATTGAAACTTTTTCAAAGACCAAAAAGCTTGATTTTGTTGTTTTATTCCCAAGGTAAAGAGACGACGAAAATATAGCTTGAAAAACCATATTCTGAGCAACCAGTGTTTTATAAAGCATCGTATTTCAGCCAAAAAGCTATACTTTGCTCTTTGATATAAAGTCCAGGTCCTTTTCAATTTGATAACAATGGTGATCATACCTTATGATTTCAGAGTAAACTTCCAAATCAGGTAGCTCGTAAAAGCCAAGATTGCAACAGACGCAACAGACTCAAAGTGATCTGAAGCATTTGCAATATCACAAAAATTAATTTGGTTCTTGACAAAAATGCAAAAAATGAAATTTCCAGGATCGGTAATATAATCAAAAATTGGTGATTTAAAAAAAAGCTCATTTTTTGGGTCCCCTGGTATGTTATGATCGTTCTAATGTAAACTGCACCAGAGTAGGTAAGTTCCTATTCTATTTCAGTGTAAGCGAAATAAGTTGTTCTCGTATTAGAGTCTGTTAAAATTCTCGTTCTTTTCCTACAAAAACACTTGTGATATGCATTGTTTGCTTGTGACATGCAAGGAATGCCATTTAATTAACTCAACGTTATCTTCGAATACTGCTTATCGTCCTTATCGCACGACAATTGAAAGGATTACGGACCTAGCTTGGGTGATTAGACGGGAGAGCAATGTTAAGAATCAGTGGCATTTACGATGAAAATGGCACAAAAGTTACGAATTATATTTTTTGGAAGTTCCGTTGATAAATTATTTCATAATATTTCCCAAAAGACTTCTTCGCAAATCGCTTGCAATAATTAAGAATAACATGTGCATGAACCAAACTGAAATTCTTGAAAGCAAAGTGGGAGTTTAGCATGTTAGGGAAAGTCTGGAAATTGGCTTTAGTTAAGCATATCATCGTTTCAGCATATTGTCATTCTATTCATCCAGTTACTCGGTCGTGGTAACGCAACCATTTAAACTTCTTGCGCCTTAATTGTGACGGAAAAACTGACCCAACATGTTTTTTCTCACTTCAACAAAATAGGATCTTTCCATCTTATGTGCTCAGACCATGGATAACATATGCATGGTTGAGGCTTCAGATACTTTCTAGCGCATGATAGCAGCTGGGCAAACAACGAAAGAGAACCGCAAAATACGAGCTCCAACCCTCTTCTCTACTATCAGCAAAGATTTCCATCGATACTATCGGTCTATCGCACGATCACAATTTCCGTTAGAAATCTTTTCTGATGCATTGGATAAATATCACTAGTCCTATAGGAGCCGAGGCCAAGGCCTCAAAATTGCAGTCTATTGTGAGTTATAAAATCTATTTTGTTGAGAAACTATTCAAAATTAGTTGTTAATTGATATGACGTCACACATTTACCAACAAGTATGTACACATATTTGCCGCAAGAATTGGCGCAGAGGTGCATCCTATCGATCATTATGGCTGCATTTCCAAATTAAATCGACAGATGATGACATTGAAACTCGATCATTGAACGCAATGCATCACGGTAAAATTTCCCTCTCCTTCATGATCTTGCGAAATCGTCTACTGTTTCCCCAAAAAACATATCAATTATTTAATCGAAGCATTCATTTTCATACTTATTCACTATTTTTGATGATGTTTCAAAGTCTGATGCGCAACTAAACTGTGAGGTACAGATCTTCAGAAGAGATCTTTATAGTTCACAAGAGATCTTCATTGCATTTTGAGGCAAAAGTCGTAAGATGAGTCAATTTCCTAAAATTTAACCAGATATCCAAAAAATGAACAACATCAAAACTATAAGCAACTCCAAAAAGCATATCAGTGAGTGTCATTTACCGAGATGCATTGCGTGCTGTCATAGAATCAACCTTCGATTACATTTAAATTCTACAATCAAAGGCAATAATTCTTTGTGGTGTTCCGAAACATGTCTCGACATTTGATGAGTTCTTACGGAACAGAGTGAAAATAGAAGGAATTGCAAACAGCTGCACATGGTGGATTAGAAAATTATTTTCTCCAAGTGTAAGTTAGATTTTGACACATTGTCCATTGCCATAATTTACAGACTCGCTGAATTTATAACTCAGAGTGATCACATTTCAGAATGGCCTACAGAGTGGGCCAAAACATTGTTAAGAAAATAGGAATGCACAGCTTTTTTAAATTCAGATGCTTTTGCAATTGCTTATACTCATGGAAGACGACTTTTAAATGCAATGAGATATCGTCAAGCTTGATCTAAACATATATCTCTATTTGATACGACACAACAGGAAAAGAAAATGCGGGGACATTTTTTGGGACAGCCAATACAATTCCTTCTCACCATGGTGTGCAATATCTTCTATGAATGAAGACGTAATGTATGGACAAATCCCTTTAAACGTTCAACTTCGTTATTGTATAACATCAGTCTGAAATCCAAATAGCTAATAAAACTAGGCCAAAAAAGTAAACAGGTCACATCGACCTACTATGATCAGCTAACTTAATCTTTTCTCAGATTTCCTTCGTTTTAGATATTTGTAAAAATGAGATTTTCAGCTTGTGGTCTGTCAAAGATTCCGACATCAAAAGTAATTGACGCAAGCAGTTAACAAAAATTCTCCAAAATGGATTACTGTCATTATTTTCTCGTTGGTTGTCATGACATTCTTCTTGTTTTTCGACCAAATGATAGGTCTGTAACTCAGAAAGGTCCATGCGTGCGTGGGTGTATATCAGCTCTCTTGTAGGTCTTAATTAGCTGTAAATTAGCTATTCTATTTCTTGCCTACTGTAAATAAATTATTGATGATGATGATGATGATCTCGTTAATTAGCAGTGCGGAATTCACAAATGGTCACTGATAAGAGTATAGTAGTATAGTACATTCAAGTACATTGTTAAATTTTTACATCTACTGTGTGAGGCAGAAAAAGTTTCGGTGTTTGAAAAATCGGCAAAATCTGGTTTTGACATCAATCTTTAAACTCTGTTCTTCTTTGTTTATATCAAACGCTAAATTATTTTTGGCGATAACAAAGATTTTGCTAAATTATGCGAGATATTTTAAAACGATAGCTTGAAAAACATGTTTTGTGCCATGGGCATTAGAAGACATCGTAAATTTGCCCAAGATAATCTCAACTGTAATATGTCACAATAAATTTCGATTCGTACGTGATCACGAAATCAATTTTTAGCATAATCAATGGTGTTATAGAATTTGAATGGACAACAAGATAGCGCTGCTTCAAAATTTGTGCAATTTCGTAGTATGCTTTAAAACCAGGTAGAGTAATAAAATTTCACTATTTCGCAAATTGAAAGCAGTTAATCAAAATCCTTAAATTCAATGTCACCTTAGATGCAACACCCCAAAAGAAAAATTCAAGATTTGTGGATTTTCAAACTCCCAAACTTTTTTGACTCACCATCCGGTAGTTGATTGTTGTATTGTGTTATCGCTATTCTTACTGTTATTATTGCTTCTTTTCTTGAAGTTTCTGTCATTATCGTTATAATTGTGATTATTGCCTCAGCTACCTATCAACTGCACTGAAAACTTTGTCAAGAACTTATTCGACTAAGGTTTTTTCTAAAGTTTTCCCCATCGAAACTTTTCCGTTCATTCAATCTATATTCCGTAAATATCTTTCTAAATGAGATCTTGTTCTATTGGCAACATAATTTCGTTATTTCTCTTCAAAAATTAGAACCTCACTATCAAGAAAACTCGCAGATGTTGTTCGAACATTTCTCCGTCAGATTGTTACATATGCACGAACAATTTGCAGCCGAAGTATTTCCGCCGAAATATTTGTTCTAAATGTAGCTACGTGCACTGTTGTTGTTGTTGATTATGATGTTGTTGCTGTTGCTGTTATCACGATGAACGGGAGGGAGCCCCAATGTTAAAAGCGTGACCTATGTAAGATCTAAGGATGCCATCTCTGATGATTTCAACAGTTGAAAACATGAACAAAAGAACTTAAACCATATATGAGTCCAAATACGGTTGACGTAAATGGCATAGGTAATGAAACAATGCTGTTCTTTTTTATTATGGTAGTTTATCAAAGACGCATCTTACTCCGAAGAAAAGTCTAATAAATAATAAAGATCTTTTTCATAATTTAGCCTTCAAGTAGCCTTTTGAAAAAAAATGAAAAATGAAAGAAAAATGAAAGACTACTTAATTCGAATTTTATAGAGAAAGAGGAACTTTTACAAGACATACGTAAAAATCAAATAACATTTCGCATCGGTTTCGTACACAAACGACCACCGCGAAATTTGATCGAATTTTTCTCCTCTCTCAAACTTTCTCAGAAACTGCCTTGATCAACCAAACTCTGCCATAACTTCTTAACATATTGATTTCAGTGAAATAATTGTTTACTTCCAATCTAGCCAGTTCATCATAAGTTACATGCTATTCGTTGAATTGGTGAATTGAATTGAATTGTTCACGACTACATATCTTGCCAAACGAAGCAACCGTTTTGAATCGCACTCACACGATATTGTGTACATTTTTAGTTCCTTCTTTGTCATCAAAGTACTGCACGAAGTTTTCAAGGGTTTGTACCTACAGGGCAACTAACTTCTTCGCAAAGAGGACGAGAATATTATGAGCATAAAAGGAGTTTTAGAGATTCGCAGGGAATTTTCGCAAAAATAAATAGAATTTTGACAAAGGTCGACGAAATTTTTAGGGAGTGATGTGCCCCTCGATTTGAACAACAAATGTTAGTATTCTAGGTCAAAGCAAACAATTTCATAAATAAGCAGCATGCCCAGCTGCGAAGAATGCAAATGCAATGAATCTCAGAAAACAGTGATTCAAATAAGCAGCTTATATCTAGAATGGATTGTGGTATTTATTCCATATTGAAATTCAACAACGATTATTAACCATACCTTACTTGTCGCTAGAACACCGCAAACACAAGAGCTCTAGGAACACCTACTATGAGAACAGCGACAATAGGAGTATTAGCAAGGATATGTTAGGACCTTAATTTAGTTCATTCATTTCACAGCCTAAGTATAACGCACAATCGAGAGTGTTCGAAAGAGAGTTGAGGTCGGCTCGAAATAAATTGAATACGAGGCTTCATAAGATCAGCCCTGTGCGAAAGTGCGAAGGGTCAGGGGTTTGAACCTTATGCCTGCCATCTGAGGAGGCACTAATGCTAACATTATAACTTCTACATGCTCTTCATAGAAGGGTAACGACTTGGGATATCGGCCGTACCGTGTAGGAGCGTATACAAGGGCATGCCTCGGTGAGATGAAATTGGCAGCAGTTTTTCTCGGCAACGATTAGAAAATGAAAGTATCAATTCTAAAGAGATGCAGGATAACCGAACGAAAGGTTGAAGAGGAAAATGAGTGCAATTACGACGACAATACTATCAGAAAAAGAACTAATAGCTCTTCTCTTCCTAAAAACTACTGAGTCAATACAATTTTGATGATTCAAAAATATGCAAAAAAATCTCTTTTTACTACCAATCTTTAAAGACTTCTTTTTTTTCATTATACTAAAGACCAAATCATGTTTAAAAATAATAGCAACTATACTCTTACCGGTGAAAGGTCTTCAAATAATAGCTTGAAAAACTGTGTTTTGAGCATAACGAAACGGGTGCCCCAAAAAACTTTACGAACTAGATCACACCCAGCTCTCTGAAATCGAACGTTATCAACAAATGCTTTATATCAGCATTTAGTTGAAAGGCCTAGCGATCTTTTGCGATGCAGTATGATCACTTTAAGGTTCAACTACTCTCTGACAACTTGAATTCAAAGAAAACTTAAAGTCCTATATTTTTTCGATGATAGTGAAACACTTGTCATCCTTCTCCAGTCCACGTTTTATGAAGATTTAAGACAGAGATAGATTCGAAGTCGTCTTGGGAAATCGTTTCGATCCGTGCATGCAAAAAGGCTGATATGCCTGCTCCTTTTGAAAATGTCGTCTGCCCAAGTCAATTTGGAATTCTTCATATTTTTATATCTTCCAAAACATGGACTGGAAAGAGATGGCGATGCTTCAATTTTGTGTGAGAAACGATGGGATCAACATACTCTGGAAACTATTTTTCCTTGCAGCTAAATGCTGATGCAAACACGTCGTTGATGGCGTTTGGTTCGAGGAAGCAAGGTGCCATCTATCTCGTGAAGTATTTTTAGGTCACCTGGTAGATGTTATAAAACATCGACAATCATTCACAGGAGCACTAAAGTTACGATGTGACATTAAGTTTCGATCCGTGCATGATCACGAGATCACTTTATGGCCTATTCAACCGTGTAAACGAATTCGAGTGGAAAGCGAGAAATACTTCATAAAATGTCTGTGCAGTTGTGTAGCTTGCTTCAAAGGGAGGTAGCTCAGAAAGATTCAGAAGTTTGCAAATTTACAGCAATGGCGACGACAATCAATATCACTAAATTTAATTTGACCTTTTATGTAACACCTCAAATAGAAAATTTTGAGGGACACTGACGTGAGGAGAATTCGTGGTCAAGCCGAATGATGAGAAACTGAATAACGCTCGGGTCTTTATAATTACTGATGCTTTTAAAATCTAACGAAACTATAAATAGAGGTCAATGATACTTCCCATGAAACAGAAAGAACTAATAATGGCCACACGCAAATCTTATCTTCACTGTTATAAATTGGTTAGATATCAAGAGATGTTTGTAAATAAATGAACGGATAAACAACTTTTCAAAACAGTTTCACCTTATATCATTCTATATTTGATATTGATACCGATCTTTAATTCCTATGGTAACACTGTACGAAATTAACAGTGAAACTCTCTCATATCCACTGGGAAAATTCTGAAACCATTTACCAAATAGTGCACCGACAAGGATCTTTTCTCACGTTTCTGCTAATAAGGGAGCTCTGTTTCACTTTTTGGTGATTTTGAAAGCCTGCACAATAATACACACAGATGTTTTATTGTCCATTAAAGCCATGTTTTACGGACAGGAAAAGATCGGTAGTAACTAGTTTTCATCGCCAAACACTCAGAATATCGTAGCTTTCGGATCTTCAGGGTAAAATTCTTCCCCAGGTGTATTAGTGATTGGGATTATATATAACTTACACGCATGAATGAGAACCTGCCAATTTTCCCGTCATTTTGAAAAATTGGTACTCATAATTCGGTAATCTTTTTAAGAATTTTAGGGTCATTATGCCGAAAATTTGATAAAAATCTGGGCCATAATTCCACAAATTATGAAACATCTCCAGTAATTCCTATACTTGTAAATTTTTCTCCAGATGAGATACCAGATACCACTCGAGGCTGCAGGACATTAAAATGACCAATTCAACCCTTCTTCCTTGTAAAAGCGGAGCAGCCAGAAGCATTTTTCATGCAAAGAGACTAAAACATAAAGACAGCTCCATCTTTACCCTCTCCAATTTTTATGTGTAGTAACACTGTCATACTGCCGTAACTTTTTATGTGTAGTAACACTGTCATACTGCCGTAACTTTTTATGTGTAGTAACACTGTCATACTGCCGTAACTTTTTATGTGTAGTAACACTGTCATACTGCCGTAACTTTTAATGTGTAGTAACACTGTCATGCTGCCGTAACTTTTAATCGTTTTATCAATTTCCAACAACCATCTAAACTCGTTTTTATAAAACGTCGATTTTGCTGTTGAGTGCCTCGAGTGATCTTCGATTTGTAATCTCAGCCTTACAACGTTGTCCATCGCTTCTTACTTACCTATGTGTCTCTAAGTAGGCAAACACTAAATAGAGGTCGAAAATTCGTCTTTTAATAGTGTATACCTGACACTAAAAGCATTCATGTCAATACTTTATAATTGTCTTGCTTTGTTCTTCTCCCATTTTAAAGGTGGCCTGGCCCAATAAAAAGTGAACTTTTTTGAAAATTTACCAAAATGTGATTATTTTACTGATCGCTGACTTGTCTTTTTGCGCATTTGTTTCACAAAGATCAAATAAATTTGATAGATGATTGTTATGTTATTCTTTTGAAAGATAGAGTACCAAATAACAGCATGAATAACAATATTATCGGCAATATCAACATACAAAATGTCGCATTTACATAACCAATTTAATAGGCGGTGAGGGATAAAAATTCCGTTTGATAATCATTTCATGTGATTTTGGAGTATGCTTCAAAACCAGGTAGCTTGTAAAACCACAAATTCCAACAAATTCAAAGCTATTTCAAACACTTGTAATTCGTCTAAAATCAGTGTGGTCCTTGACACAAGTGCACATCAAGACATTTTCGCTATCGGTAATATAATAAAATCTTGATGATTTCCCCAAACGTTTCACCTTTTTTATCACCCAGGACGTAAAATAATTTGCTTGCTGTTGAATATATCAAAACTTGAATTTTCAGTTTTGAGTATCAGCCTTAGGGGTGTTCTTGATACATTTTAATTTTAGGCCTACTGTTGCCGGAATTTTAGGACTTCAAGTCAAGTTCTTTCACAAAGATTCTTATAATAAGGGTGCAGATCGGTCGGTGAGCCTGAGGGCCTTTGAATCAAAATTTGAAAGAAAAAACCTTCTTATAATTGTTTTAAAACTGAAAAGCTCATTTTTTACAAAAACAAAGACCACTGCTTGAGTTCGTAGCACAACCTCTCTTAGAAGTAAGAAAAAATCTTTAGAAATGATAATTTCCAAAAGGACAAATATATACCACAAACTGTTTGGATTATTATAAGCATAAAATATGGTTTAAACAGCATAGCCTCCAAATCTTTAAAAAAAATTGCACGGATGGGTAATGCATCTTTTGTTTGACTTTATGGCTTGAAAGGAACTTCAGGTAAGTTGCTATAATCCTATATGTAAACTCCCTAATATCTTGATTATTTTCAGAATTACAGCGGTTTTATTTTTATTGAAAGAACTCACGAAAAGTTTTGAAAAAAATTAAAATATTCGTAGATCCTAAATGGAAATATGAAAAACGGCAAAATCTTCAAGAAAACTATAGTTTATGAAGGTCTATAATATGGCTGCAAGCAAAAATCTGTAGCTTTTCTAGTTTACGATTTAGCAATTTGATGACGTCACATTCTCAAAACTGGCAACAGCAAAGAAGACGCTGTAATTCTGAAAATAATCAAGATATTAGAGAGTTTACATATAGGACTATAGCAAAGGTCTTGAAGTTCCTTTCAAGCCACAAAGTCAAAGAAAAGATGCATTACCCATCCGTGCAATGTTTTTTTAAAGGTGCAATAGATTTGGAGGCTATGCTGGTTTAAACATGATTTTTAAAGGGGCACTAGATTAAACTTCTGAAAACGTTAATAACAAAGGCAACTTTGTAACATTTTATTGTTTTATACTTTCATTATTCTTATTGTTTACTTTCATATTGTTTTTGAAACAAAAGGCAGCTTGATGTGGCTACATACATTGTCGATCGGTGTCGATTCTAGTGATTGGAAGATTTAACGCTTGGCAAGAAAGGAAATCCAAAAAAGAAAGTTAATAAAATAGGTAGACAAAAGATGTACATACGATCACTGAGTGTCTCCACGCCCTTCACTGCATATTAATCTTGTTTCCTTTTCCTGCATGGTTTAAGAGAAAGAGGGGTTGAAAACAAAATAACCCTATTCAGAAAATACGCCGCTAGCGAAGCAGATAACACAGTTTGTTTGATCTTGGGTGTCTTGAAATCGATAGATCAAAACCACTACACTCATTCCGTCAAGCAAAGAAACCAATAAACATCTCCAGTAATTTTAAATAAACTAATTACTTCAAGGAATGGAAACTTCCATTCAGACAAGCTTAGTAGTTATTACGTCTTTAGACAAGGCCTCTTTTAGTATGTCTACACATGGCAAACAACTCTAGAGTAAGAAACGAAGAGGCCAAACAGAGAAACAAAATAAGAAAGTAAGAAAAAAGAAAGAAAGAGAACGGAGATCAAATCTGTCAAAGGCATTGCAATAACTTTCCTTGCAAATCTTCATAAATATTTCGTATCGATAAGAAATTTTTAATACAGTCTTTTCACTCAACTCATGGATAAATTTGCCAACTATTTCGTCGTGTTTGATGTTGGAGGGGACCCAGCGGACACAAAAGAGCATTGTGTATTACAGAACTTCTTTTATCTAAGTTTGAATGAAAACGGGCATACAGTAGCACTTTATACACTCTAAATGATGGTTAATCAGACAGTGAACTGAGAATTGTCCATGGGTTGACTGAAAAACTGTAACTTTTGTTCTTTAGTAACTTACCACTGACAATTCCTTGAAGTTTACAAAAATGCCTAAAGTATCAGTCGCACTTTACTAACTCAGATTACAACGTATCTGCTAAACAAATAAATTGCAAAACAATTTACCATTGGATACACATAAAATGATCAAAATATTAATTTGAGGGATGATACCACAGGGAGCGTGCAAGTAAACAGCAACTCTGTGGCCATTACACGAAACATAAAGCAAAATACGAAATATACAGTGTGCTAAAGACTGCAGCTACGACTACAAATCTATTAAGCCGACGAAAGAACTGCAAGAAAAGTAAGGGCATATAATGTTTAATTATGGAAGCAAATAAGACCAGATGAATCATTATTCAGAAATTGTTTGAAACCTTCAGAAGCATGAATATATTTTATTGTTGCATCGAGAATTTGTAATGCATAAAAGATAGACTTGGTCGTTACAGTAAAACTAGTATGGACAGAGCTAATAAGGATGACGTTGCCACTCATGAAAGCCATGCATTTCTTAGATTGTACGCAAAGAATCAGAATATCTCCAATTGTTAACAATTTCATGAAAAGTCAAGCCGAGTAACTTTAATCAACTTTTTGACGTTTTTTCTTCATAATTCATATCAGAAATGGAGAAAGAGACCTTTTTCATGAGAACATTGTGCATCAGATGTATGTATAACATAAAAAGAGGAAATGATATTTTGGTGGTAGTTTCCACTTATTTTGCTGACATGAACCAGTGATCAAAGTCGCACCTCAGAAGGATTTTTGCTCAAAAATCATTTTCCGAGATAGGCAGTTATAAAATTAGGGCACGAGCACTTTAACAGTCTTCTTTTAAAATCCAAAAGATTTTTAGTTATAAATGCAATGAGGTCTGAATAAATTGCACGTTTAGTGAGCAACCCTTTTTTAGAAAGAAGCGAATTTTTGGATCTGTCGTCTGAAGTATTGCCTTTAGTTGCTGGTGTGCAAAATATTAATCAATTGAGCCTTTATCATACTAGTTTGGATCTCTTTTAGCCAATAACCCCCCCTCCAAGAAGTGGCTGGTTTGACATACAAGAGATTAAAGTTGTAAAAAGCTGAATGATCAAAGTCAAAGATACATAGTTTGACGGTCCTGCCCCGGTACTGATTATTGAAAAAGTTCCCAAAAGTAAAATTGTGTATACTATTATTTCTAGGGAGGTATTTCTGAATCTCATTTGCATCAACATTGCAATTCTTATTGCGAATCATTCTATCATTATTTCCTGTTGTTATTACACGATTTCACAAATTTGTGCGATTTGCGATAATATAATTGATCTACCACCAGGCATTATCATTTCTACGTATCATAATGTAGAAATAGTGGACCATCTTTGACCCAAGAATTTGATTGACGATAGATCTGTCTTGTCAAGCATGAAAGGTTCATCGATTGATGTAACATGTTGAGTTGCGATTTTGTAAACAAAAAAATTCACCCTGTAATTGCAGAAGCAGAACCGTTGATTCAATTATATAGTCAAGTTTATCCACCAAATTTCATGGAAAGTCTGTCGACCAGTGAAATGAAACAATCTCATTTATTTATAACGATGATCTATATTCTGTTTGCGAGAAACGGTCAAATTTCTTCAAGGAAGCAAACTGTAGAAATAAAGAATGATCAACTAACCTTTCGTAGTATCTCTACGCTGACTCGTAGTCGCTGTATCCACTTGAAAACAATATTCAAAATTGTTTCATAATGACATGATATGAATGAATGACGGTGATGGACCTACGAGAACCAGAAACCAATATTTAAAAACATTGAAAGAAATACGATGTATCTTGCTTTGCTTTCCTTTAGCCTTAAACAATGCACGGTCATGCACTATGGGAATTTCTCTAGCTCAAAGAACTATTTTAACAGATCACGCTGGGCCCTCCTTCGTACTAACTTTTAATAAACAAATGAGATTTAAAAGCGAAACATTCCCGGAATTTCATGACGATTGTTTGGTTGGCTGCTGTGGGAAACTCTTTGCGATCAGTTATGCATGAGATCTATATGTTTTGGTAGATGGTCGATGATTGAGAAAGTGTGGCTTTAATCGAAAATAACCTCTGTTTCTGTATTGTTCTGAACAATGAATGGATTGCCTCGATTGTTTCCTACAACTATGCAAAGGAAACACTAGTTGTTGCGGAAACAGTGCAAGAATTTGGCATGAATACAATTTTACCTTATGATAGTTATGTTGCACGCAGGTTCTAGCGCGCTACTTCTTCACAAATCCCACAGAACATGTTATTGCTAGAGTAGACGGGTGAAAGGGTCTAAAGCTGCATTGAAACTTGCAGCGTTTCTCTTGACTGACAGACACTGCACACGAATTCACATTTTAAATACAGCTTAAAGAGAGCAAAGAATTGCTAATAGCAATGGACCCAAAAAACTATAGCTTCTCTGGCCGCAACTAGATTATTGGCGGCAATTTTCAATCAGATTATCGGCATTTTATCAAGTAGCAACCGCAAAGTTGTCTTACGACCTCGGGAGGTATATTCACCAATGATCTGACGGGGACGTGCCATTTTCCCCAAAAACATTGGTACCCATAATTCCGCAACTTGTTAGAAAAACTACCCCTAATAATGGTACGTCCCCATACCACCAACATACCAAGATACCTCCCCCACCTTACAACTTACAGATAACGTCTTTATTGCATGAGTCAAGAAAGGTGATAGAACAGAGCTGTACAGTACGAAATCGCATTCTTCCCTAGCCATAAATCTAACGAGAGGACACATATTAGGGAAGATCAAAAGTGAAAATTACCTCGTACCAGAAGCGAAACTTCTTTGGTTCTTGTCTCTGATTTGTAGAAAGATTTCTTCTTTTATAATCGCGATCAGATGAAAAGTCTTAGAGCAGCCTTCTTCGATAAAGAGAGCATACATGAGTTTGATTATATATTTTCTATGGCCCGAAAATTTAAAGGAGAGGAAAGCGATCGGAAACTATAATAGAAAGAAAATCTAAAAAAAGAGGAAAAACAGGAAAGGAGTTTTAGGAATCTGATTTTGTATGACAAAGTTTACTTAATTAATTGATGACAACTATTTTAGGCAATATTTCGAATGTTTTTATCATACCTTATTTGCAAATAAGTTCTAGCGCTTAGGAGTACCAAGCTGCATTGCTTTCGTCCATGCAGTTCCAATCAATTGACGCTAAGACCAAACACCAAACTAACTGTTGTTTTTAGTCTTGATGTGCTTGATTGCACTATAATTAAATTCTAGACCACAGAGATAGTGGGCTTCACTAGGCTGAGCTCAAACAGTGATTGTTCTTATTTGCAGGCTTTTATTGTGCCAAATTTAATCACCATTCTTGTTTCAACCATCTTTAATGTCTTTCATCATCTGGTGCCTTGTAAAGACAGCTGTTCTTCTTGAATAGTCTTTGCACAGAATCCTCTGATTTCGGGATGGGTGGCCGAGCGGCTTATGCAGTTTTCATCAGGTGACTGAAGTTAAGCTCGATCGAGTGAGGTCAAACTCCGGATGGGTGACTTCGGAGGCCTGACCCGGGGACTGACCTCGCAACTCACTTCGCCGTCCTTCGGAAGGGACGTTAAACTAGGGGTCCCATGCCTGGATGCGGCATGCATAATGGGCCTAAATTAGCTTTAAGTAGCTAGAAAATCCTGACAGCCCACTTAAAATGTTAAAACAAATAACTGACTGACTGCCATTTACCAATGTTCCTCTCTAAGATTTCAATGAACGCATTACTCTCACGCTTCAAACTCCCGTTTCAAGATTATTTTGGAGAACGATAACTGTGGTCCTTCTGTCTCTTACTCATATAGTTACAGTCAAGAATTTCCATCACAAGGAATGTTTTTGCGCACAAATTTTAGCAGTGACCCTTTGTTTGAGCTTACCCTGACACTCTACTGCTAAGTGTAGCATTGCAGTCCCGCTACTGAACACTGATGCGGTTCAGATGCTAATGCTAATGATGGTGGAAGGGAGCCTTTTCCTATAATCCTTTGCATTCGAATAAGGACCACCAATCATATCATTAGCATTTGACATGAGAAGGTTTGTGGTTTAAAGGTGAATGTGACAGAGTAAAGTGGTCTATATGCTGAAGTCAGCTTGATCTGCCTGATATGAAACTTTCAAAACGAGTCTAAAAACATCAAATTTTGATGAACACCGACGAGAGGTACAAACTTTGCTACGGAGAATTTGAAAATCAAGCCTATTGATAAATTGTTTTCATTTAGGGAGTCAAAGCCGGTGTAAATGGAAGCAACAAGATGCGAATTGAAGAGCTGATAGGTCAACGATCCACCCTGTCTGCAGCAATAAATCAATAAATAGACATACCTTTTAACGTGAATGATCATATACACAGATAAAGATGCGTCTTACTTCTATTTGACTTTGCTTTAGTTCGTTTTTAGTCGATCACTGTCTAATTTCCGTTTCATTTCTTTATATTTCAAGACATCATTTGTGGAGACAGACGGAACGAGTTCTTGAATGGCAAGATGAAAGTCCTCTCTTGAAATCATAACATCTTCCGCTTCTTCATTTCCATTTTCAACTAATTGGATACATCTTTTGATGCCATTCAAATACGCATCGGAACAGACCGCATAGAAATCCGCTCCGGTCAAATACAAAGGAAGAGCTTCTTCAATATCGTAAAGATCAACATCAATATCCAGCTTCATTTTATTCGTGTATGACTTTATGATATTCATTCTATCCTCTCTCGTCTCTGGAAATCCAACGTAAACCATCTTATCAAACCGCCCGGGTCGTAATAGTGAGCTGTCCAGAAGGTCCGGTCGATTAGTTGCTCCAATAACAAACAAATCATTACCTGATTGCAGTCCATCAAGTTCTGAGAGAAGCTGCGAGACAACGCGATCCATTACTCCTCCCGAGTCTCCACTTTTGCCTCTGTTCGGAGCAATTGAATCCAATTCATCGAAGAATATTATACACGGGGATGATTCCCGTGCCTTTTGAAACATATCTCTAACGTTCTGCTCACTCTGGCCTACATACATATTGATCAGTTCAGGTCCTTTCACACTGAAGAAATTAAGAGAAAATTCCGTAGCTACAGCTTTAGCAAGCAGAGTCTTCCCACAGCCCGGAGGTCCGTATAATAGGATACCAGATCTCCGTAGCCCCTTTGACATTAGTTCAGGATACTGCAGCGGTATCTTTATAGTGTCGATAATGTCAGCTTTCACGTCAGCTAAACCACCAACATCATTCCAGGACACTTCAGGGATTTTTGGCATACCCAAAGTGTCTTTGTATTCAGCGTGTATTTTGTCTAACGCATCGTCCAAATCGATTTGGAGTAACTTCACCGGGCTTTCTACCGATTCCTTACGAATTTTTGTTGTTTCACAGCGGTCTGATGATTCGCCTTGCGTTCGTCTTGTTGCATTGCTGCATGCTTCAGATGTGAGTGTGCAGAAGTCTCCTAACACCATCCCTGCAGTCTTCTTAGCGATTATATCGATCGAGCAAAGGCNGGTATCTTTATAGTGTCGATAATGTCAGCTTTCACGTCAGCTAAACCACCAACATCATTCCAGGACACTTCAGGGATTTTTGGCATACCCAAAGTGTCTTTGTATTCAGCGTGTATTTTGTCTAACGCATCGTCCAAATCGATTTGGAGTAACTTCACCGGGCTTTCTACCGATTCCTTACGAATTTTTGTTGTTTCACAGCGGTCTGATGATTCGCCTTGCGTTCGTCTTGTTGCATTGCTGCATGCTTCAGATGTGAGTGTGCAGAAGTCTCCTAACACCATCCCTGCAGTCTTCTTAGCGATTATATCGATCGAGCAAAGGCTAACGTCAATTTCTTTTGTTAAACCATTCAGCGTATCTAACCGCCTCGATTCATCCGGAGCTTCAATCTCTATAGTATGCGTAAACAGGCGTGTTATACCTGGACTTAACTGGTTATAGCCGGTCGTTGTTGCTATCGTGACCACTGTCCTTGAAGAATCCATCTCTTTTAGGCACTTTGAAACACAGCTAATCAACCGAGGCTCATCATCGTCCCCATCGCGATCCTTACATAAAGCATGGACATTCCTAAGCAATAACAAACATGGCGAAAAGTACTCTGCTTTCTTGAACATGGCTTCGATGCGTTGCTCCATGGCTGCGATAGATTCTCCAATCAAATTGAAGCAATTCACTTCATAAAAATGCACGAATAAATGATTAGATAAGTTCTCCGCAAGTGATTTCTTTCCAACGGCCGATGGTCCGTATAGTAGTATTGGAATGTCAACCGGGTCTATTCGACTTTCCACGACAGGTTTGACCAAAGATGCGATTATGTTAAAATAATCATCTAATCCTCCATATATATTAGGTGAAAGCGAATAATCTTCGATCTTGTAGTCATATGGAACGGGGCTATTAACACTGTCTTTTGCAAGTAACGTAGATACCCCATTCTCTATCCAAGCTGAGCAAACTGGGCTGTCTTTTACTTGGACTTCCAGCACTTTAAACCAAAGATATCTTTCCTCCCCCTGCCCGATTTGTTCATTGAAACCTTTGCTGATATTGATGCAAAATAGCTGATTCACAACCAAATGCCGCCTTTCTTCGAAATACTCTTTCAGGAAATCATCATATTCATTTTCCAATTCAGCCAAAACAGGGGATCTTACCACTGATACTTTGACTTTGTCTGCTATGGGTGGTTTAAACAAGCTGCTTCTGATGTTTGTGACAGAGACCTCTACAGGTCCTCCTTCTTGAAAACGTTGGTAAGAATTCAAGTCTGATGAAAGGATATTGAAGGCAGTAATTTCTGATATATAAGCTGTGCAATTTCCTGTCATTGACGATTTTGAATCATTTTGCAAACTATTCTCATATGAAGCACATTTTAAAGGGAACGAAACATCACACTGCTGGCCAGTGTTTGGTTCCTGACATTTCTTCTTACTTCCAGGAATTGAAATATCTATCCATGTGTTGTTAAGGATGCCTAATTTCATCAAAGTTGAAGTACCTACCACTGCTTCATGAGACTTTATAAGATGACGACTCTTTGCAAGCTCCATGGTCTGACCTGAAGCCAGCTGCAACATATCAATCTTGTTGTGTTTTGCTGTTGTTAACCTCTATCAGCATTTAAATCAACAGTGAATCTAAAGAAGATACAAATCATGGTAAAACAATTCATATTTTATCATTGATAATTCTCCCATATTCGTCATAATTTTTTGTTCTGTTGCAGTGTTCCTGCTTACAAGTTTTTCCCAAACGTTATTTGTCTCTTGACAGCCCATTAAGTGGAAACATCATTTTTCTAACCCCAGACAACTAACCTCAAATACAGACATGTACAGTAAGTTGATTCTTATGAAACTAATGAGTTGTCAAATAAGGTTTTGAAACTCAACAGAAGAATTATGAAACTTTCTCAACATCTTGAAACGAGGCAAAGAGCTTGCTGGCACATTTGGTACAGTGATCTTTATTTTTCAATGCAGTACAGGGACTGACAGTTGCACTGAGTCCAGTTCAGCATTAATAATATGGAAAGGAAACATCTTGATGAAACATCTGCACAGTGGGCTAAAATGCTGTTTGAACATCCATTCGTGAATATCGTGGCAAAATAATGCCATTATTATGGTGGTTGAGGGCTTGTTGGAAGAATAATATCAGCCATTTTAAGCAAAAAATCAAAATTTCAAGAATTTTCTGAAAGATATTTATCTATGCTTCTTGTAGTTTACAGCCTAGTCTTCTGGACAGTGGCGGAAATTGAGCCTTTTGAGTGGGGGGGGGGGGGGGG